>RPOG01002042.1:0-110710 GCA_008086565.1 Thalassoma bifasciatum | reverse complement strand
TATATATATATATATATATATATATATATATATATATATATATATATATATATATATATATATATATATATATATATATATATATATATATATATATATATATATATATATATATATATATATATATATATATATACTATGTGTGTATATATAGCGCTGAGTTTTATTTGGCTTCTCACAACAGAACTTTAGGGAGAAAAGCTGTTTTGCTCTTGATGTCAGTTTTTTAAAAAAAGATTGAAATGTGAATAAAAAAAGCCCCAAAATGTCAATGAGCAGCAAAAAAATAAATAAATTACATTTTATTATTGCATTATTTCTATGACCCATTGAAGTGCCCTCCACAAACTGGAACTTTTCTTCGTTTTTAAGACATGATGAATTTAACTTGAACTACCTTTTCTTGAAAGACTTCAGAAAGACTGATAGGTCAGTCATTTTTAAAACGTTATTATTGTTTTTAAATATATTATGTGTCCATTGCTTTTCATGATATGAAATCAAATGTTCCCTGAAAAAAATCAACAGGCTTAAAAATTCTGTTTTATTTTGAAATAGTTAAGTTTTATTGTGGCCAGTTGTGTCATTGAGATATAATTTTTCCTTTTTCCGTCTCATCATAAATTATATATTTTAAAGTTTCAATTTCAACGAATGCTGTACAAATGAAATGGTTTTTCCGTAGACTAAACACTAGAAGCTTTTAAATTGTTGTATTTTCATAAATGTAATATATAATGTTCTGTCTCAGCCACAACAGTAAATAAGCAGTTATGGATAATAAACATAAAAATGATTTTTGTATGTAAAATTTACAGATATTTCAAATGTTGCTTTCTTTTAAAGTTTTTATGAATTTTTCAAAAAACATTCATTTGAATCAGCTTCCAGAAAATGTGCAGTCATCACCTCTTTTTGTCTCTTTGGAAATCCTTTAGCTTATATCAAAGCTACCTGACTTCAAGCATTTCTGACTTTGTTGTTGTTGTTGTTGTTGAATATATTATCAAAAACTGCCCATAGTTCATACTCAGTATCAGTTAAAAAAGATAGTCTGAAGATTAGTTGTTGACATCAAACCTCATCTGTAGCTTGTTAAGGATTTTCCTACACATGAGGGAGATTTATTTTTATTCAATGAGTCAGTTTGACCAATTATTAATTTTATACACATTCTTCCTCTCCTCATGCAGGTTATCCTTCAATCGATGCATAAATACAAACCACGTGTGCACATCATCCGACACGACCCTCGCATTGACCTGTCACAGATCCAGTCTCTGCCTGCTGAAGGAGTGCACAGCTTCTCTTTCCCTGAGACTGAGTTCACAACAGTCACTGCCTATCAGAATCAACAGGTAACATCCTCATCACCTCACTGAGACCGTCAAAAACTGGAGGGCTGCAAAATACAAACCAGGACACACTGGATTTGACCAACCGTCGTTTTTTTTAACTAAACCAGCCATGTTGACAGCACAAGAATTCAAGTTATTTAAAATTATTTGAAGTGACTCCTTTAAAAAAAAATTGCTGAAAACCTGTCACATGTTAGATTTAAGTAACTTTTATTTTCACAAATTCATATTTGGAAAGCAACTTTTCAATCCAAGTGAGAATTGTGGCACCAAATTCTGATCCAGTGATCCACCCTGCTCAGGGCTCCTGGAAACAAGGCCTCTGTATAAAAAGTCATTTTTCTTCACCTCAGCTCTGATTCTTTCACACAATAATGTTCCTTAACAACAGTTCAAATACTGTAATACCAAACGGCATGAAGGCGACAAGGCCTCCCTCACCGTGGTCACTGCAAAATCATAAATTACAGTGTCCTGATTTTTTTTCATGCTAGTTGCTCAGTGTGTGTGATTGTGTGTGTGTGTGTGTGTGTGTCCCAGTGCAGGGGGGGCTGACCCCACTGTTGGCTACCATTCTTCCAGTAACAGAGCCGTCCTCCGGGACATCCAGCTCTTTTCATCAGGCCTCCTTTTTACGATCAGAGAACATATTATTACAGAAACTCAGTAACGAGCTGAGACTGGGCGACTGCCGGAGTCCACAGCCTATTAAAGCTCCAAATAAAACTGCACGACCTCCATACGCCCTGTTTGACATGGCTGATTGCCCCAAGTGCTGCTGGGAGATGCAGTCCCTGAGGGAAAGCTGTGCCGCTCTCTGTGCTGCTGTAAAGCTGAGCTCATTGTTAGCTTACACATCAGCGGCTGACACGTCCGCTCTAACCCATGTCTGTTCTTCTCTCCTGGGCAAGATCACCAAGCTGAAGATCGACAGGAACCCATTCGCCAAGGGCTTCAGAGATCCTGGAAGGAACAGGTATGGAAAACCTAACCAAGCATACACACACTTGTTTTACCGCTGAAAATCCTCCAGAAAAGGACCCAGGAGGGATGTAAGGTTCAACCACCAACATTTGACACCACATAAAACCTTCAAATGAAGTTGAAGAGTGAAGTGCAGAATTTTACACCAATCAGAACCAATATTTAAACACGTGGAGTGACATTTTGCTGTTTTCACAGTATGTATGTGTGTTTGTGTGTGTGTAGGGGAGTGCTGGATGGCTTGTTGGAGTCGTATCCCTGGAGAGGCCCCCTCAGCCTGGACCTAAAGCCGTTCACCATACAGCTTCAAGGTACCATGTTGCATTACTTCATACACTGCCTGGCCAAAAACAAAGGCACCACAAAAAAAAAGGTCACACACTCTTTCATTTTTTGGACCACCATTAGCTTGGATTACAGCACACTTCTGCTGCAGCATTGTTTCATTTAGCTTCTTCAATGTATGAATCCTGACATTGTCATCTTGGAATATGCCTGTGCCATTAAGGAAGAAAAAATCCATCGATGGAATAACCTGCTCATTCAGAATATTCAGGTAGTCAGCTGACCTCATTCTTTGGGAACATAATGTTGCTGAACTAAGACCTGATCAACTGCAGCAGCACCAGATCATAGCACTGCCCCCACAGGCTTGTACAGTAGGCACAAGGCGTGATGGGTGCATCACTTGACCTGCCTCTCTTTTTACCCTGATGCTCAAGATGATGGTTACCCACCACCCTTCCAGTTTTTAATAATATGTTGGACACTGCTTAACCGAATGTCAGTAGTTTCTGCATCAATCCTCATAGATGTTTTCTCTGCTTAAAGCATGCTGATGTTTTGACTCTTCTTAAACAGACTAACATCTTTTCCACGACCACAGGATGTGTCTTTCCTCATGGTTGTTTCAGAAATGAGAGGTTACTCATTGCATCAGATGGAGTTAAATAACTTGTTACCAGCTGATAGATAGTTGTCCATGCAGTAATTATCCAATAAGAGGCTTGTACTTATTTTCTTATTTAAATCCAGGTGGTGACTATTTTTGGCCAGGCAGCGTACTTTTCTTCCCCGAGCCGTTTTTGAGATCCAAATTTTTGATTCTTTTCTTCAACAGGGAATTCAGGATCTCCATCCAGCAGCATGAAGAGCCTCCTCCCATTCTCCTCATCTTCATCCCTTCACCCATTCTCCATCTCCGCGCTCTCCTGCCAGGACGCCGCCCTCCACACGCTCGCTCTTCCTCTCTACAGCAAGGCCTCCACCAGCTCGCCGGCCTCCCCTTTGCCCAGCAGGGCCTTCTCCTCTCTGGGGGCCGACAGACTGAGAGGCCTCCCCCAGCTGCCTCCGCTGACAGACCTCCCTCTCCTCTCCGCCCTGCAGGCGAAGAAACCTCCTCACTGTAGGGACCCATGTCTTCACATCTCTCCTGGGGGGTCCCACTGTCTCTTCCCACTCCAAGGGCCCCTCAGCCCTCAGGGGCCATCTCTGCTCCCACATCTCTCAGACACAGCGGGCCCCTACTGCCTTTACCGCTACAGCCTCCCCCTGAACCCCCAACTCACCGCCGTTTCCCGGCACACCAAACTAGCTGAGGACACCACAGACTGTCTGCTGCGCCAGTCTCAGTGGCACCCGACCACCAACCGCTGCCTCTGACAGCTGGACCACACTTTCAGGCTCTGGCCCATTGAGAGTAACAAGCCAAAGCGCATTGCAACAAAACATTTGAGCACGTCTCAAACACAGGAGCATTGAAGACTGTGCCAGTGAGGGAAGCTTTGTATTTAAAGACAGTTTAACACACTGTGTTGGATTCCCAGCACAAAAACTGATCCTGAAGCAGATCCTGAGCTGCTTCTCTTCACTGCGCACAAGCAGAGCCAAAAAGCCCAACTTTGGAGTAAACTGAGAGGTAGGCAGGATATAGATTTTTATTTGGGAGTTTCTTCACCGCAGGGCAGAGTCTCATCTCCACCCTAACTTCTCTGAATGCTGTTATGTTTTTACCAAAGAGCTATGGGACCTGACACATGACGGATCAGGAGATTTAACCTGAATGCTGATTTTATAATGTTTGTTGAAATCACACTCTTTCTTTACAAATGTGTTTTTCACAACTTTAAGTAAAAGAGGAACTTGTCTGTGTTCTTCAGATGTATTTACTTGCATTGGTTGTGTTTTTCCAAGCATGCAGCAGGTGGGAATTTAGCAAAAAAATATGCAAACATCATTGAATTTCTGAAACCTTTTTGTGTTTTTGGACATCTTAAGTGAGCTGATTGTCAGAGTTGGGTTTGGCTCCCCCTGACTAACAACATGAGCTCATCAGATCTCTCACTGACTGTAAGAAAGATCAGCAGCTGCAAGGATTCAGACCGCTCTCATTCCTGTCCTTTATTACTAATAGCAGCTTCAATCAGAGATGCACAGGGGTGATGGGGTTACTCTTTAATGGCCTTCCGCTCTGTAACATGAAAAAGACTCAATGATCTCAGAAATGTGCTCTGAAAAGCAGGCTGCCATCTTAATTATAGCTGTAACATTGTTCCAGCATCAACAGTAAATCAATACTTCTGTGTGGAAGTTGGTCTTTGGGAGAAAACTTTCAGAGGAGTGAACTCTAGTGTGCCGAATGAAAACCTCTGACCACAGTGGCCCAACATAATGCTGTGTTTTTTTGTCCATACCAAAGGGGGCACGCCCGTTCAGCCGCTGATGTGATAATTCCTGCCTTCAGTTAAGACTCAAAGCCCGCACCAACCCTCCCTCCTTCTCTGCACAGCGAACAGCGGTTTAGGCAAAGCGGGGGAAATGGCCTGTTTCCCGACAAACGGTCATAACCAAACAGCAATTTAGTTGTCATGGTCGAACACGGCAGTGAGCTAATGTGTGCTGGACGTGGAAATAGCAGGAAGGAGTTAATTGAGGAACCCAAGCAGGGGATGGCCCCGGTGTAAGCACGCGGTCAGGTGTGCTGCTATCACACAGCCTGCCCTTTGTCTGCAGACAGACATAATCTGAGCTGGTTATTTGATACCGTCTGTCATTTCCATGTTGGCTGTGCAGGACAATCTTTTTAAACTCTACTAATTCCTGATCTTTCAATTAGACAAATTGCTTTCATATTGGCAGATCTGAACTCTGCACCTGCCACTCCCTAGAAAACAGTACAGAAACACACATATGACAGAGGAGAGGAGAGGAGCGCTTGTTTTCAGAAGTGTCTAAGGCAGCCTACATGTTGGATAGCAAACTGTAAATGAAAATTGTGAAAATTCAAGGGTTTCTTTTGAAAATGTCAAACTAGGGTAACCCTATTCTGAAAACCCCAAAAGAGGACGCCTTACATCTTAGACAAAAATACCCAGAGATACTCAAAGATGGCTCTCAAGCTTTATACACCACATATTTATTTATTCAAAACGCCCTTTTTCTGCTTGAAGTGCACATTTTTCAACAACATAAACTCTAAAATGCCTCACAACATGGTTAATTAAGAAGAAATAAGAGCCCATTGCGTAAAATTATAATTATCTTGTGCAAAAATATAAATAATGCCCATTTCACTAAAATCTTAGTTGAGTAAAATGAAAAAAGGGAATCTATAAGTGTTCTTTTGGAAACAAAAAGAAAAATACAGGTCATGTAACTTGTTTCATTTGGACTAATGAGAAAATATGAATAATGCCCCAAAATTAAAGAAGAGAAAATGAGAGGTCACATTTTTTTCATTTTTTTCTTTTAGTCTTCCTGGTTTGGATGGTTTTCCAAATCTCTAAAATCTTTTTTTGCAAGCAACATAGGTGCCAGCTTTACAGACAGCACACAGTGCCTCACAGCGTCTGTAAAAGTACATTTACACTTTAGCATTTTCTGTCTAAAAGCACAGAATATGTTATACGTTTTGATCCAAAAGAAGAAGCAGCCTGGGTCTTTCATGTCATGACGTATGTGTCGTCATGCTGAACATCTTAAGAGGCAGGTACATCAGAAAAATGGTGGCCCATATTTATCAAAAATATTAATTGTCTGTAGAACAAGCAGCAAAAACTCAGACAATTTGTAGTATTTTATGAAATACCTTGGAGGTAATGTTTCAACCAAAAAGGAGGACATGTCTGGGTTAAAGAGGACATAAGATCACCACCTTGTACCCTTAAAAATAAATTGTTGCCATGAAAGTAAGTGTTGTCTTTAGCTGCTCTTTGCTGCAAAATGTTTCAAGACACCCAGCAGAAGATCAAGTGCTGGGTGTAGCATCTTTACTGTTACCTGCTGATCAGCTTAATTTACCTCCCTTATCACTCTACATCATTTTTTGGAGGTTAAAAAAGCTTAAAAAATAGTTTTACTGTGGTTAACATAAGAGGATAACTTCTGTTTGGCTAAGTGATGGCATAACCAACAAGGTATTACATGAGAACATGCTGATTTTCCAGTTCTGTGTGACACAACCAACCAAGCTCCGAGTTGTTTATATCTCACTTTTTTTACTAAACTTTAAATTTCATATATTTATTTTAATTTCATCATGAGGCTGTGTATAATTTTGTTCCTCTGTCTTCTTGTCTAATCAAAGTTACCTGTGCCTTTAAAACCTGTTAGCCCCCTGTGCTGCCTGGTGTTGAGTCTGCCTTTTATCAGGCTGTCAATGATTAACCACGCTGTCCGTCCCCCCTGTCCTTAATTTGCTTGACAATCTGTCAGCATAATCCTCCAGAAGGTGGTGGCTGAGATAACATGGAAACTGTTCTGATTCCACTTTGTAAAAACAAGAGGAGGGAAGTTTCTGGGGCCATTCCAGCGTGATTGACAGGGAGTGAAGGGAGAGAAATTTGACCCTGAAGTCATTTGTTTCCAATCATGTGAAATGGCATCCTGAAACAGGAGAGAAGCCCGGCAGAGAGTCGGGAAGTGTAAATACACTCTGCCTTCATTAGATTAACATACACAGCACTCGCTCTTTCTGTCTCACACACACACTCACATACGTCATCTATCTCCTAATAATAATTGCCATCCACCTGATCACACACACACACACACACACACACACACACACACACACACACACACACACACTCACACACGCACACGCAGGATTGACTACACACAATCCTTTGAGCAGCCAGCTTCATGCCCTCCAGCCTCACACATACTCAGCTCTGTGAGTCTCTTGCGAAGGTTTATACTGGACGTTATTTTCTCTGCAAACTCAATAAAAGCTGGTTATTTATCAGGTTAGATTATGAGACGTGACTGAGCTCAGATGTAAAGTCCAAAGTGAAACCAGCTGTGGCTGAAATTAGATTACTCTGAGTTATCATGTGCAAAGCGAGGGCAGTTATACACTTATTAGGAGCTCCTGCATCGCCCTACTGAGCAGGCAGACGCTGCTTAGTCAAACTTCATTTTCTTCTTTATCCCAAACACATCACTGTTGTTGCAGACATCAACAAGGTAAATACTGGCAAAGACAGGGAGATGGTCCTCGGCCGGGATCAGAGGTCTCAAGGCTTTAGATCATAAGAGTGATGACAGAGGCAGGAGGCCTCGTGGATTTGCTTGTTGCTTTGTGTGTGTGTGTAACTGTGTGTGTGGGTATGTGAGTGTGTGCTGTTTGCCGTTTGTTGTATGGCCACAAGTGTGGGTGGACACGGGTCACAGGGGCATTACATTGGCATGTGCTCCCTGACAGGCCTCTATCCTGCAGGAGCAGAGGTTACATGAAGGAGGGAGAAAGTATTTTAACATGTGGCCTGACACCTGGCGTGTGTGTGTATATGTATGTGTGTGTGTGTTTTGGGGTTTCCTCTGATCAGTCTATTTGTCACACTGATGCCTCCGTAAATGAAGTGTTAATCACCCAAACAGCTTGTACACACCTCACACCTCACCGCTCTGTTTACACCTCTCCTGTCTGATCTTTGTTGAGCTAACAGTCAGAGACTCTGCTTGTCTGTTAAATGTGGGGGAAAATCTGTTTATGGATTTAAAACAAAGCTCTGCTTACTCAACAGTTACCAGTTTCACACCTCTGTCCTTTATTTCAGATGGAAATGCTGAACTTTCTGCTTCATTAAGTTGGGCTCACAAGAAACTGTTTGTGAGACAAATGTTTGGTAGTTTTAGCACCTGCTTCAATACTTTATTATAAAACATCTAAAAGTGCATAGCTTACGAAGTTATTAAGAAACCCTTCATAATTATTCATTAAGAAGCAGAATGCACAAATATGTCTTCAAACAAAGACCATTGAGCAGCTCTGTTATGCATTTTAAAAATTACCAAAAGGTATCAGTGTGTGTAATTTTCTGAATTCATAAAACATTTTCTGTCTTTTTAGTGCAGTGTTTTCAAGACTCTAACAATGAACATGAAATTCTGCTTTTTAATTTCAAAGGCCATGTGAGAACTTCAAGGTGATCTTAAAATAGTCTGCCTGTTCATAACTCGTTACACCAAATTAGATTGAGAAAAGTTGCCTTAAACAAAGAAAAATCGTGTAAAAAAATCTGCTCTTCATTCATTTGCTTTGAAATAAAAAACAAAAAATGTACGCCTTGGTAAGAGTTACATCCAGACAACACTTGGTGATGGTGATGGGAAAAGAAGTCTTCATTCAGAAAAAACACTTGGGATTCTGACCAAAGGTGTTCAAGCAACTAACCCCAAATGGATAGTCCTCACAGAACCTTTTAGTTCAACCACATCATCACTGTAGATGTTACCAGCAGATATAGTGGTGTTGTTACTTAACGTTAAGGTAATTTCTTACCTAGATTAGTCGGAGGAGCTGTTCCAAAAAAGAGAACATTTCCATGAAGGTTGTTTGGACCCATGTAAACAGTGATCACACTCTCTAAAACACAAAACAAGTGAGCTGGGATGGCTTTGAGAAGGTTCTCACAGCCCTCTTCCAGTTGAACCCTGTTAACTCAATCAACCTGGCAACCTGAACGAATGGTCACTGGACTCATCACACCACCATCAGTAGGCTAGTTGAAACAGATTCAGTTCTACAGACAGTTTCTGTTACAACAAACTGCACGAGAAGGGCAACAGGCTGATTTCACTCACCACCACCTTCCAGTACAACATCAGCAGAAGAGCTGGGGTTAATCTGCAAGGTATGCTTTACACTACTGCAGTGTGAACACACACATGGCAAGAAGGCAAAACACTACAATGTGTCATATTTTCATATGAATAGAAAAAAAGAATGTGCAAAATGAGATACAGATGAGAAAGCACCTTGGGAAAATGATCAGAGTGCTAAATCTAAATATAGAAATTAAAAGATGTTATGACACATTAAATGACAACTCAAAGCCTCATGAGAGAGACTGTTTTACAAACACTATCACTTTTGAAGAGTACATTAGAATACAAGGCGGTATGTTTTTCATGATGGGATAGGATTAAGTTTTCTGTCATATAGATGATCCGTTTGTGCTGTCAGCCTGTTCATGTTGAAAAAAACTGTTTTCTTTCTCAGTGGGACTTAAATGACCAAACTTGAACTGTTCCTGGTTCAGGCTGCTCTTCTCTCACTGCTGTGTGTTGAGGTGCTGGGTGGCTGGAGAGGGGCTGTCAGCACTCAGCTTATGACCAACAAACACAACACACACTCTGACCCTCGCTGTCCATCACTGAACTGACCCCCTCTCCCCCTGAAAGAGAGTGTGTGTGTTTGTGTGTGTGTTAATGTGTGTGTGTGTTAAGTCTTCTCTCCTTCTGGTGGACCTGAGGGAGATCCTACAGGTGCACATGAGTGTGCAACAGAGAAAGTGTGTGAGTGTGTGTCTGTGTGTGTATAAGATCTCTGGTGCTGGTTTTATTTAATAGGGACTCATAAATCAACTCTTTTGGAACTAGAGATGTGAGATATTCTTTTCCTCTTTGCTGCTATCTCTGACAGAGCGATGGATTGTTTTTACCTCTTTTTGCTTCCTGTGTGTGACAGGTTATCACTCCTGGGACGGATCGAGCGGAGACAAAGAGGAGAATAAGGAAAGCGATGGAAAGAGATGGAGTAAAAATGATGCTCCATGGCTGATGTATCGGATGGCAGATGAGGGGCTGTGGTAGGGTTGAAGGGGAGAGAACAGAGTGATTTAACGCTGGCCTGTACTCTCCTCCTCTCTTATCCCTGCCCCGTTTCTTTTATGTCTCAACCCAGGGTCGACCTGCCTGCTGCCCCAGATGGTGCTGTCTGTCTGGGCTGCCATCTACAGGATGTGCCCCCCTCTCCAGCACAACTACAGACCTATACTCTCCTAATTGATTTCAGGGGAGAAGGCCCTGCGTCTCTTCTGTTTCACACACACACACACACACACACAAACACACATACAGAGAGACACACACACACACAGACAGACAGCTTGCCAACAGCTTTTGCCCCCAATCCACACACACATGTACACGCGGCTGGCGCTGTGCGCTGTCAACGCTAATTCAATTTGAGACGCGGGAGTGTGACTAACAGCAGACCTGCAGAGTGTTTTACCATATGTACCACTCTCACACACACACACACACACACACACACACACACACACACACATTCATCAGTATAACAATATAATTCCTGCAGTTCAGTAATTTAATAGATATCCTTCCTTCCTGTTCCCCTCATTATCAGATCTTTACCATCTTGTCAACAACTTGAGTAACACTTTATTGACTTCCTCAGCTTTGCTCATCATCCACTTAACACAAACAGATCACAAAGATGACATCATTTCAAAACATACCTTTTATTGATAAGGATGCAGCATCAAAAAGAAAATGATCTGCATGAACATGAACACTGACTGTACTGCACAAATAATAACAAAACAATAATACACAACACAGAGTACTACTGTATCGAGTCTTAGCTAGGATGAACAAACGTCCTCTTTTGCATGGACATGTCCTCCTTTTTTGGTGTTAAAATTATGTCCATGGGGATTTTACAAAATTCCCCAAATTGTATGGATTTTGCTCAGCTTGTTCTGCAGACATTATTCTGATGCACCAACCTGGCAAGATGTTGAGCATGCAGGGAAACATGCTCTGACTGACTCTCAGACAAAAAATGGGGAAGTTGAAATGCAACTGCAAGCATAAATAAGTTTTCGTCATGAGCAGTGATGCATTTTTTTTTTTTTGCTCATATTAAGTCTATATTCTAAGATTTAAAAAAAAGTCAGTGTTATGAAACAAAAAGGATGAAAATTTTAGATAAAAAGTCAAAGTTAGGAGACAGAATGTCAAAATTTAAAATTAAAGTTGAAATTTTGAGTTAAGACATCAAAGTGCTGATATGAAAAGTTGAAGATTTGAGATGAAAAGTGAAAATTTTGAAATGAAATGTCAAAATATTGAGTATAGAGTCAAAATTTTTAAAAAGAAAAGTATAGGAAAAAAGTCAAATTTCAACCTATCCTGAATCTTTGACATTTTATCTCTAAATCTGTACCTTTGGGCAAAAAATAAAATCTCAATCAAGTCAGTTAATCACGTTTATATTTCTAAATGGCAGAAATGGGCTTCTGTGCATTATTTATGTTTACATCATAGAAAAAAATCACTCAAAACAGAAAAGGAGTGTTCTACATAAATATATGGGTTAATTTTATCTTTCTTAAGTATTTTTGCAGGATCTCCAAGAGGCCCGGTGGGGGTCCTCTTTTTAGGTTTTTAGATATGGTCACCTTAGTCTTAACACACCTGTATAGGCAGGTGCTATGGTGGCCTGTGTGATTCAGAGGTACCAGGCTGATCAGTCCTGATAAAGACCTTCCTTTGTTGGTGTAATTCAGAAAACCTAGCAGAGGTGGAGGGAAAATCTCTGGCCCAATCAAATCACTTGGCTGAAAAATAACAATGCAATGATTTCAACAGCAGGTTAAGATAAACATTTATTTTTCACAATGCATAATGACACTAAAGAAATTCTACTGCATGGGTTAGTGGAAGCTTGAAAAGGCCCCCCAGCTGCTGAAAGAAGAGAGCAAAGTTTTTAACAGGATAACTCAGGTTGATTGCTAAGTCTTACTTTATTTTGCCATTAGAAATTAGGAATATTTTCCTTGGTGGGGCTGATGACTGTAATATTATAGCAAAGCATAGCTCACATTTCATACTGCATTTATGTGTGTATGGTACCAAAGAGTGGCAGATGGCCTCAGTAAAAGGTAAAAGACAAGGCTACATGTCCATGTTCACGGGTTGTTTGACTGTAAGAGATACGGGCTGTGTTATGGGCTGAGGTGAAATCTTAATGAAGCGTGCTCCAGGGAGTATGGATGGACAGGGCCAGCTGTATCTCAGCGCGCACGTGTGTGTATGTGTGTGTGCATGAGACAGTAAAACTGATTAAAAGCAGCGTTAACACATCTGACAGGAAGCAATGGTCAAGAGGTGAGTGGAAACTGGGGAAGCCTGGGGCTGGAACGATTAGACACACACCGTTCAGCCACAGCAACAGCAGATGGAGACTGGGGAAGCCCTGGGCAGCAGCGATTGGTCACACATGCCCATCGATATCTGAGCAGAACCAATCAGCTGGGCTTCCTGTGTTTGACCTGACCCTGACACAAAGTAATAGAATATTTAGAATAGAAGACAGAGGAGGAGACAGGAGACAAGGAGGGGAAAGGGCCTGTGCGACCTCAAGGTGTGACACTCCTTCAAGACAAATCAGGTCTCTACTGTCCTAACTCCTGACTTATGATGTAAGAAGGTGTTAAACAATTTAGAGTCTTTACCACCAAGAGAGCAACACAACATTTTTCTCTTTACAAATTGGAAACTGCTTTTTAAAACGAGGCATTTGGGAAGGAAAATACATTAATTTTATTGTAGAGAAAGGACACAAAGAAGAAGTAAAAACTAAGACACTGTAGAAAAAGTCTTTTAGTGACCTGCTGATCTTTTTTTTGTTGTTTTGTAAAAAATAAGTACCTTAAACTCTTTGCTCAAGATAAAAGTATGAGCTTCTGCAACATACATCTTTTCTTGCTGGATTCCACCTCATGACTTACCGTCTGAAAACACTCTCATTTCTTGGGCATGAATCATGAAAACTTCTAACTAGTCCCACTTGTTGTAATCAGAAGCTTTTTCCAGTGTGTGTGTGGCTCTCAGTACCTCTCCTCCTGTCTTTACAGACAGATCAGCAACAGGGATGGGACCACCAACCCACCGGATCTCTGCCTGTCAGCGGGTACATTCACAGGACAGGAGAGGAAAAGAAAGCAGGTAGGTATCAACACCTGATATATACACATGCATGCAAACAGGTTCCTCCCAGAGCAGGGCTCGTACAGGAGCTGTCGTCTGTACATCTGGAAGAGGCATCCCTGCACATGTTCAGAGGAGCAGCTCAGAGGAGAAAATGGGCCATGAAAGAGTCGGTTGGCTTTAATCATACAAAAATAGGTTGCCACTAAAGGTTAAAAAAAAAGTCCAAACAAAGCTTTCTAACAAGAAGTTGTGGGTCTGACAGCAGAGGGGTTTGGAATTTCAATTTGAGGTGATCTAACTCCTGGCAGAAATGACTGACAGCTGTTGGATCTGTGGGGTCAGAGCTTTTAGGAGGATTTGAAGTATGTGTGTATTAGACAAAATAGAGCCTCATGTCAGGCTTGGTGCACTGATGATGATTGTGAACGTAGTAAAGTGTGTCCTGATGATGATTAGAAAGGACACAAAAAGGGTCAGAGGTGGTTGAGTGTCACTCTGGAGGACTCACATCAGCTACAGAGCTGCAGGTTTGCTCATGTATAGTTATCTGTGTGTGCTTGGACAGCACCTGTAATGGCTCCCAGCTGAGTGCTGAGGGTCTCCTGGGAGATGGTGGGCTGTGTGTGTGTGTGTGTGTGTGCACTGGCATGCGAGCAGCAGAAGGCGGCTTCCTCTACAGGTGACACCTTTGACCTCTCATCTGTTCTCTGTTGGAGAGGAGAGAGAGGAGGGGTAGGATGGAAAAAGGGGAATGGAGAGGTATGCAGGGATGCATACTTCGTCCAAACAAAGTCAGTCACTGAGAGGAAGATCCAGACACGTGAAATGTGTTAAAAGCCTTTATTGAGGAGGTCTTTGCATATCAGTGGGTGAGACACTGATGTGTTAACTGCTACATGCACATCTGTAAATACCATCTTTCTCCAAAGCACACTCAAAGCAGACATTAACACAGAGCCCTGTTCCTGATGGATATAAAAAGTGAAATAAGTTTTGACAATGGAGCCACAAACTGGAGCAGAACAGAAATGGACAGCAGCAACACTAGAGGTCTCCACATCCTCAGTCATGCACTAAGAACAGAACAAAGTTACAATACGAGCAAAACTCCCTCACTCAGTCAGACCAAAATAAATACATAAATAAATAAATATTCCGCTCTTTGCATTCTAAACAGGGTAAAACAACAAGGTATAAGCAATCAATGTTACACAAATGTTTTCAACAGTTTGCTCACAAACAGGATCATCTTCAAGTTTAATACTTTAGGATAAATAATTTTAAATAAATACGCCAACACGTGTTAAATATGAGTGTGCAAAATACATCAGGGTCTGCATGTGATGCAGTAGGTTTAAGGACATTACATCCCTTCAGCTCTTTTCTGCTGTTAGACAGCTCCTTCATTTTTTTCTCCGGCAACAAACCTGACACACACAGGAGGGTACACAGCTTACAGGCAGATGGCACCTTTTTTTATTTATTCTCCTTTTTTAACTCCGTCTTGTCTCCTCTTCTTCTCCCCCTGTATGATCCCATCATTTTCTGCATCACTATGACACCTGGTCTCGCAGTCTGGACAGCCTCTGGGAGAGCTCATCCTGGTGACAGCACAAAAATGGAGGAACAGTCAGGGCAACACAGCCGTAGTGGTTTCAGCTGTAGCTCAGTATTTTGAGACAAATATTTTCATCTCAGAGTCCGTTTAAAAACCCAGAAGATCTTTCTTTTATTATAGTATTAGTGGTTATAAGCTTGCAATAATCCCAGAAAATCCTAAACCCCCCTAGGTTTAGATAGGGCTTGAAGTCAGAAAAAAAAACTTTAACAAGGCAGCTTAAGGAGCTGGACAAGAAATGATTCTTCTCAGAGTATCACTCAACCCTTGTTGGCTTGAAAGGTAAAGGATTAAATGTCTTTAGTTATGCCCTTTCAGACAGCCGCTGTGGTCAGCCTGAGTTATGGTGGTTACGATAAATTCCACTGGTGAGTTGTCATAATGGGAAACATATTCAAACATCTTCAAGTTTAAAACACTTCCTGCAACATAATCCCCCTTTTCCGCTGTGCATCACATCGATCCAAACAGTCGCTGTTTAGGTGAAAAAAAAAGCCGGCTGAATACTCCGCTTTGTCTCAGGCCGTCTCTCACCACAGGGGTTACATCATTTTTGGAGAAGTGCATCAAGCTGAAGGATGGTAAAGATTTGGATTTTCAACAAAAAGTGGTAAGAAGGATTTAAAATTAAAGACAAATTTGACCCTTTGAAATTCACTTTATCCTCACTTTGGATGTGGATTAAACTCCAGGCTGGTGAGGAGTCTGCAAGGTTTGAGCCAGCTAAGATCATTTAAGGCAAATTTTTTCCCAATCTTGAATCTTGAAGGCTTGAACTGGTTTTTGTATAGTAGAATATTTGGAAGAAGTCTCTTGGGGTCTGATTTGTAGCCTCTTCATGAGGCAAGACGCAACATCTCTGACATGAAACTGGGATGCATTTCCGGCTAAGAAGTCGGCAACATGAGGAAGCTGAAGTATCTGATTGAGAATTAGGAAACTTAAAAGGTCTTCACAGGGTGCTGCATGTGATAACAATGTTTCAGGATATTTCAGGACATTTACAACGGTTTATTCAAAGGTCTTATCTATCAATGACCCTTTCACAAGACTCCACTGGTAATGTAAGATTTATTTTCATGATGAAACCTTGTCAGAGAAGCTACATTCAGTACATAATTCACATTTTGAGTTCATCAGTAGAGTGTCACTTTAAATCATGATTTGGGTGACATTACTTCATGCTTACCGCTGGGATCCCAAAGGACAATAAAGACAAAGTGTGACTTCTGCTCTGGGAAGTAAAACACCAAAAATAGCGACAGCATCAAGATAGACGTGGAAGTGTTACCTGCTCTGTTGATGCCACAGATGAAGCCAGTGACGTGGTCTGGCCTGAGGGGAGCTCCAGGTTCAGATCCAACCTAAAACAAGGAGAAAACAAAGGAACACTGTCACTCTGATTTCTGTCTCTGTCTTGAAAGAAAAACGTGAATATTAAAGGCAGTTACTGTAATCACCTCGACACAGCTTCTCCAGGCATGAATTTAATATTAACCCTCAAAAATTCAGGTTTTTTCAAAGCAATAATTGAATAATGCATTTGAAATCATATTCTCAAGGTCATTCCCTCATTTTTTATAAACATTATTCACATATGAAGTGCAAAGTCAATTTCATAAAGTTGGGATGCTGTAAAATGCTAATAAAGACAGAGCTTCGTCATTTGCAAATTATTTGAACCTTGTATCTGATTGCAGCACAGAACAAACATACAATGGTGAAGCTGGAAACAAAAATGTTTTTCAAAATAGGACATGCTCATTTCAGCAACATGTTAACTATGATATGTCACCTCTTTTTCGAATTACTCTGTGAATGGAGACTATTTTCTGGAGTTTTCAAAGTTCAATGTCTCATGTTGCCTGATAAAGGATTTCTGCAGTTCAACAGAGAGAGGTCTCTTTTGTCGCATATTTTGTGTAATGAAGTGCCAATTTGGCAAGCAGGCCACTATAGCTCCTGGACTCGTCTATGATAAAGAAATGCTGTTTTCATATGTGCAGAATGTGGTTTGGCATCATCTTGGTAAAATAGGCAAAGCTCTTTCTAGAAAAAAAAGTGTCATCTTTAAAATCATGTTCAGAAATAATGAAGCCTTCCCAGATACAAAAGCTACAAACGCCTCTGACATTTAAGAATCCCTAAACCAGCACAGATGCAGAATTTCAGACTGTGCACTGATGATAAGCCAAGTGGTCTCTCTCTTGTTTGGTGTGAAGGATGCAGCGTCCCTGACTTCCAAAAGTGACTCATTTTGTGACGTCAGACAACTGAACAGTTTTCTCCCTCTCCCCCATGAGCTCAGGCCAAGAGGAGTCACTGGTGTTTCTCCATCGTGTTTGTATGGTTTTATCTTAACATTGTGCACATTTTTCTCTCCATTTGTGGACGCAGAGACAAGCTGTGTTACCACAGAGCTGCAACCTCCAGTCTGAAAATATGTGACAAAGAGGAAGTGATAAAATCTGCTGTTTGTAAATGTCTGCTCAAGGCTGGCTCCAGAAGTACCAGAAGTCACATGCACACTGAGCCGAAAAAAAATGTTTTCACAGCAGAAATTGGCTTATTTACAGCCTAGTACTGTCTGAACCACTATCTTAGAAGATATTGGGATTGTGAGCTCAACCAGTCAGGGGCACAGCTCAGCTCATGTGACTGACGGGCGTCCAATAGCTGTGAGTTTGGAAACTTGTCATCCCATTTCTAATATGGCTGTGCCAGCTTTCTCTTCAAAACTCAGCTTCAAAAACAGACAGGTGACATCCCAGAGACTACGTCCATCTTTTATACAGTCTATGGTTCACACAGAGAATGTTTTTTCGAGTTCATGCAGTGACTTCCATCACAGATACATATCTAGTTTACATTGCAGTGCTGTCTAATGGCCTGATGATGACAACTCTCTGAAACTGGTTTTGGGTTAGTTTGTTAAGTACAGATTTCTCCAGATCCTCTGAATCTTAGATATTACATCAGTAACTGTAGATTATGAAATTCATTAAATCAGAAATGTTTTGTTGAAGAGATTTCTGCTATTTGCTCATGCAGTCTGTCACAGAGTAGTGAATTCTGCTTCCACATTTACTTATGATGGACTCAGCATCTCTGAACTAGCCTGTTTCAATCTCCTTAGCAGGGGGATGTTCATGTCCTTGCTTGTTTTTCTTTCTATATTTTCCTTTGTTTAATCTTTTCAGAGCTTTTAAGAGGTTTTGACCCTGTCCGTCATATTCAAAACATGTTGCTGGCATCAAAGATATGACGAGCCTTTGTTTTTATCAAAATAATAAGATTCCTGTAGCTCAACATTTAATTTGCTGTTTTTCCCCCTACTTTGAATTTAATACAGACTTGAGATTATTTTCAAACCATCACATTCTGTGTCTCAACCATTTTTTTAAATGGGGTTGTCATTTCTGTGCATACTTGAGCAAACAGTATGAGTTCTCCCAAATAAAGGGCAGTTCATGATAATGATGAAAATACTGCTGTAACTTTCTGTCAATGTTACTGTTGTTGTTTTTAAAAAGTCCAGATTTAATGAAAGCAGTGCTCCGCTGAGAAATTATTGATCCAGTAAGGCCAGATCTGTGAAATAACCACAACTACCTACTTCTTACAGAAGTTATGAACCAGAGTAAACAACATTTTTGTCTACCCCAAAAGACTTCTCAAAATCTTGCAAAGATTTTCAGCAATGACCTAAAACAAATTTTACATGTCCCTCCTGGGGCTCTTAATTTGTCTTTTTCTTGCGGTTGTTTCTTTTGATATGAGCCTTACTCACCCTGCTTCATCAGCCATCTCACGCATGAGCAGATCCACGTCATTCTAGGAACCAACAAAGAAATGTGTCAGTGCTTAAATATTGACCCAAAAGAATCAGTTCTGAGATTATTTCATGAAAAGTCTGACAGAAGTGGCCAGAGGAGCACATTTAGTTCTCATTTACCTGAGGTGTTGTCAGGGTGGTCGTGCTGCTCATCGTGTCCTCCATCTGAGCTGTCTGCACGTCAAGAGTTTCAAACTGGTTTTCAAACTTATCCATTAACGCAGAGATCTGTGAGGAAGACAGATACAGGTTGGAACAGCCTAAACATCTTTGAGTGGGGGATATTTTACCCTGCTTGTTGAATGTATATGAATGTGATTCCTCACCTTCTCCAAGTTCATGCTTTTCAGTGTAGCATCCATAGACTTCACCACTCCAGACATGGATTTAGACACCTGGACAGACACAGGTAAGTTAAAACCCTGAGTTCTCAGCTGTCTCTTGTTTCTGGTCTAATGAAATCAAAGCAGCATGATTGTTTGAAGTGAGAGAGGCGAGCTGCTGTTGACATGCCGAACATTCAAATGTTGTGTTCTGATGTCTCCACTAGGTGTCACTTGTACTTTTATAACCAGATACAATGTCTAGACTACTTTCCATCCTAATCCTTTCCCAATACTCATTAAACTTGTCAAACAAGTCCATCAGTGATCAAAACAATTACAGTAACGTTGTAAACTATTCCTGCTTCTGTATTAACATTCTTATGAGAAAATCATTGGTAAACAGCTTCCATTAGATATACTTTACAGGTTTCACACTGTGAACAAATTTCTTGGGACAATTTTAACTTCCTCTCTGTGTAATGAAGCCCATTTTACGCTGGACTCAAACTGACACTACTTAAAGAGGCTGTCGCTGCCATAAGAGGGAGAAGCAATGTGCAGAAAGCCAGGAGCATGTCTCATAGTGCTATATAAATGCTGTCTGTGCATGTCTGAGAGCCTCTTGACTCATTGAATCTCTATACAACACTACCTAGGATGTATTACAGTGATCAGGTTACACTTTGTAGCTCTTCAACTCATGAAATGTAGTTATTTCAATATACTCAGCACAATCTCAGAGAAATCTTAACACCTATTTGGATACCTCTGTGTCCAAAATTGACAGGACATGTGTGAAAGGTTCAAGAAAACAAGTACTGAAGTTTAGAGAAAAAAAAAGGAAACAAAATACATTAATCATGCTAAATTTGATTCCAGCAGCACAAAAATCTGTGATCATGTTATGTTTAGTGAGTGACAAGTCTGGAATGGATAAGGGATGTTTGGTGTCTGCACTGTTTTATAGTGACACGTTGTCTTGCCTAAAAAAGTAAGGTCCTCTCTGAAAAAGATGTTGCCGACTTGGCAACATAATTGCTTTATAATCTGTATCAATCATTCTGCATAAATGAGGCCTTCACAAATGATCAGGTTACCGACACAATATGCAGTACTACACCCCCACACTGAGGCTGAAGGATATGGCAAAATTTCACATCTTGATATATTCATGGCAGATATCTAAATATTAACTATTTTATGAATACAGAGTCTACATTGTCAAAGCAAGACTTGCTGGGACTGAGTATTTTTTGTGGAAAACTTACAGTCCTGACCTGACATTTGATACAGAATTTCAAAAACGAGACTTGATTTTATTTTCAGGGATCAACTTTTTTAACCCAGTTGTAGTGGAAGTGCAATTTTTGCCAAGCACAACCTTCTTTTGTGAGGCTGAAATCACTCCAAACAGTGGAGGATGACTTATGTTTTTTGCCGTCCAATGTAAAAATTCTCTGCTTGCTGTTTGTTTCTCTTGTTCCTCTTTTAAATTTCCCTGCGCTGTGTGTGTGTGTCCGTGAGTCCTGAGCTCCTTCCCCAGGATGTTTGCCATTGGCTGGCTTCAGCTATCGATCTACGGCAAGCATGGAATAAGGTTTGTGGTTGGATGGCTTTAGCCGTACATGCAGGGTGAGCTAGGAAAATGTATATTGTTGATATTGTTGATAGGATTGATTTTGCGATATCAATACCTTGCATGTTCATATCTAGATCCAGATATAGATATATAGCCATGCTCCATACCATCACATACCCCAGCTCTTAAATTAAATGTTGTTTTAGCTCAGGTCAGTTTTACCTTGGACCATATAAAACTAGCTGAGCACCAAAACTCCTAGATAACACAGTTTCCTCTTTGCATTGTAAAGTTTCAGCGCCCATAGATGCACTACAGAGGCATTTCTTGAGCTTCCCACATACTTTCTCTGACTGCAGCTAGAGCACGTCACATGGCTTGGGCTACTGTTTTTCCTTTCTCTGTCATCCACTTGTTTCCATCTTGTTATAATAAATTTGTCTGTTGATGGATGGATTTTGACTTCCTTGAGATGATTCCCTTGAGCCTGGATAGCAACAAATGTGATGTCATCTTCCTGTCAGAGGATCAGAGCTGTCTAATAACAGTTTCAGGCTTGTCCCTTTCATACAAAGTTTTCTTCAAATGTTCTGCCCTGGATTGCATCTGCTTTTCATACATTAAAAAATGGCCAAGCTTAAAATTAAGTTCTATAATAGTTTATTTTATGCTCTACCAGTATATCAGGGGTTGCACCACCTAGGATAGCTACGGTTAAAGCATAAGTAGTATTTTTTTCTAAGTATTCATCCTGTAGTGAATATATCATACAGCACATTTTAGACACAAACACCTAACTTATCTTACTGAATATACAAGATGACTTTGACTTGTATTCCATCATTTGTTTTCCCCAAGCAATGACAGTTCTATGTGCATGACAAAACAATAACAATAGATGAACACATGCTGATGATTCACTACTCACTGTCACTCTTGTTATTCAACACTTAAAGCAAGTTATACCCTCTCTAATTCCTTATCTCATGTTTTCTCACTTTTTCATAAGTGTTTGTGAATCAACAAGAGATACTGTCACTTATCTTAACCTGTATGTCTATTTGCAGATAACCAGGCAAGAAAGTCAGCAGTTATGCAAACACTTAACCAACCACTGATTGATTACATGGTGTGAAGACATAACTGCAACACAAATGCTGGAACTGATTTCACAAAGACACCCTCTTTGTAAAACAGCCGATTAAGTTATGCTGTTAATAAATGCTGTTGTTCTGTTTGTGAATATAACTGTGTGGCTTGTCCAGTTTTATTCAGATCATTCTGCCTTCAAATGTCTGGCAACACCTCTGCTTGAGACTCACAACTCAACTAAACCTTTATGACCTTTTAACTCCTGTTTTTGCAAAACTCTCCGTTTGCATCCTTTTTTTTAACATTACATTTGTCTTGTCTTTTTCTACCAACTCATGGCATGTTAGCAAAAAGGTATACGCCATTCTGTTTTATCTCAGTCTTACCAATAAATTAATGATGCTGCTTCTCTGTTCTTCATTCATCTTTCTTAATGTTAAGATTCTCCATAGAGTGGTTTTTTTAATATTTCACAACAAGTCTAGCCTCTGATTGCCACTGGTCCAACTTTTTAAAAATGTGTTGCTGCCATCTAAATAAAATGAGCATGTAATTTTCCAAAAGCAATGACTTTTTTTTCTGTATTAGAAGGGAAAGTGTGTTCTTTGTACCAAATCTATCACCACATTCTATCCCAAGCTGCATCCTCTGCATCTGTTTTTTTTTCATCAGGTTAGTATCAAGGAATGACCAGAGTACCCACTGTTGGATAAATCTTGGATTTTCATCTCATCAATAGACAATAAGGACACATCTCTGTAAGTCTAACAGGCAGGTGTAAAAAGACAAAGATTGAAAAAAACGGGTGACCTGCTATTCACACCATACAATCAGGAAGCAACATGTGATCTTGACCTGGTTCATGGTGACAGCAGTCTGCACCCGGGAAGCAACAGCATCCACTCTGGCACTCATCCTGAGGAAGTTCAGGGACTGATGCTTCTGACGGATGGCATTCTCCGCGTGGATCCTGGCTGCTTCCATGTTACCTTTCTGGATAGCCTGGAAGAAAAAAAAGAAAAAGAAAAGAAAAGTAGGATGTTCAGTATCATGCCCACTTTTTAGCCAAGCTTGTTCCTGAATCTTAGTTTCTTATAATTCTCATTCAAACCAGCTAACCTGCTTCACTTTGGCCTTTTCCGCTTTTTCCTCTTTGTCACATTTCTTGGAGTTGCGCTGCAACTCTTTGGCTGCAAACTTTAAGTTGAACAGTTGTTCTGTTGGACTATTAAGGGATGGTTCATTCACATGTTGATGTCAAACTGAAAAAACTAAACGTGCAAATACAACACGAAGCTCTCAAAGACAGAGCTGGTTTCACTCAAACGAATGCTGTAAATGTTCATTTAAAGTCGTGAAAACACCATCAGGTTGTAACTTAATGATGAACCTGGCTTACGAGTCTTTTTTTCGGTGCATGACTAAGCAGGATTTACATGCAGTTGTATGACATGAGCATCATCCAAACCCAGGCTACACTGGTGTAGCTAACAGTTGCTGTGTAACGGTATGTCCCGTTATATATTTAATTCAGACAGCACAGTCAAGGATACTCTCCATGTTCGGCATGATGAAGGCTTCCTGCAGCAGTTTCTCTTTGTGGTTGTGCCCTGACACTGGGAAGCATCCGGACACTCACTTAGGGTATCCCCTCCGAGTTGTTTGTTTTGATTTCTAGCTAGCGTAAATTCGCAACTGTATGGGGCCAAGAGCGCTCCCGACGGCGCGCTTCCGTGTTTGCTTTGAACGCAGGTGGATATATTGGTCATTAAATATTTGCGTCCCCGTATAGAAGGAATAATCGTATACGTTGGATTGTTTCTTCTTTGTTTCAATTATGCTTTGTGAATAAATTCGCTTAACAGAGAAAATAACTTTTAATCCCCTCGTACAACGCATGCGCAACACGATGACATAGAGGTAATGCCTCCTATGGGTTAGCTTTCCAACATTAAAGGTATAATGTAAACATTCGACCACTCATTTCGAAGAATAAGCCATATCTAAGACATGTGAGTTTGTAGGACACGACTCTCCGATATTAACTCTAGCGACTGACATTTAACTTCTGGCTTATGAGCTATCGGTGAACTGTCTTGACGTGTTGTCATCTTTGGATCCCCCCTCCCGTTTGCCTTCTTTCGCCGCCGTCGTCACACGGTCACGATTTTGCATGGCGTGCTCGCGCCTCCTACGTCACGGCTGTTTGAGGAGTGGACGGGCACGCGTGTCCACAGCAGACAAGTTCCTCCTGGCTAAAAATAGTTTGTACCCGGTATCTGTAGGTTGTGGTACACGTCTAGTGACGTCATTTGTGCTTTTTTGGTGAAAGAGTAAATTGACCTTTTGGACTCGCCGTTTGCGCTGACGCTTTTTCTTTCCTATCCGTTTTTCAAATTCCTGGTGCATCATCTCGTTTTGAACGTCCAAAACTCGTTTTTTGTGCAGTTGTCTGTAAACAATGAGAGTTTGTCTGGGATGGTCGATGAAACAGAGGCTACAGGAATTATAGAGGCATGTTAAGCATCAAATGGATGATACGGAGAGGTAGAGGGTTCAAAAGCATCAAGATCAACATAAGCTGTCCAAAGAGAGGAAGGTTCCAGTGTGTGCACATTGTCCATTCAAAGGGGGCTGGGGTTGGAGGATCAACGGCTGGCCAGGGGGAGGGAGAAGCACGGATGACTCATACTGTAGCTGCTGATACTCTGTATGGACACAGTACTAGGTAGGCTATAATGACGTGTGCGTGGAAGAGACTTAAGAAGTGAATGAGAGGTGCATCAAAAAAAAAAAAAAACAAACAAACAAACAAACACGAAACAGCACATCCATTATTGTTAGGCTTTATAACCTTTAGGTTTACAAATGTTGTCTGCCAGAGGTTTAAACTTGGTGCAAAGCATATTGTGAATAGTGTGTTGTAATATCTGAGATCATATTGTATTGTAACATTGTGTGTAAGTGTGTGTGTGTGTCTATCTTTGTGTTTATATTTATATTTGTTTGGATATAGGTTTTAAAGTTATTCTTAATCATAGGTACAACATAAGAGTCCAGGCTAGAGTTATTTTAAGACGAATACACTACAACACACGTTTTAAACCTATTAACCCCTTTGCGCCACCACAACATCACACAACTCCATCATCATAGTTGTGACTATTGACTGTTGTACGCACGTACACACACACACACACACACACACACACACACACACACACACACTTCCCAGTCATAACTGAATGACGGCAGGTCGCTATGGAAACTGCGTTACGCTCCGGGCGGCCGGGGAAGAAAAGAGGAGCGCGAGGACTCGTTCCAGTCTTCATTTCAGCACCACGCGAGCTCGTGGACAGCGCCCGAATGAACCCGCGCGCTGCTTCTAGCCTCACATGCCTTATAAGAGACAGAGCTACATCAGCGCAGAGTCTTTCCGGAGTGGGTAAGGACTCCAGAAGAAAACCAACGCTCCAAAACAGAGACCCAGACTCAGCGGACCCGAAACTCGGTGGATGCTCAAGGTTTAGTTCTTCTGTAGAGCCAGGAGCCAGTGCTCCCTCAGATGCAACAGCAACAGGTAAGGCTGTGTAAAGTATGATTCACTTTTGTATGGTTGCATGGGGTGTGAAAACTGGTATTTAATGTGTTTTTAATAATGTTTCTGTGGGGTGCTTCCGCCTTTTACCGCACCAGGGGCTTAATTGCGGTTAATTGACCTCACCTGGTATCTCGGGAGTGAGTAAGCGCGCGATTAGGTGATTAGAGTGAGGAGCAGCATGGCTCTGGATCACTCACAGGAACATTTAGCTTATGATGGACTGCGAGGTCCAGGAAGATAAATAAAACACGAGTTTGTTCCCCTTTCAATGAAATACATTGAAAAGTAATGTTAAGGGGCACATTAAGCTTGAGAGCTTTGGATAAAAAAACATTTATAGCACAGCTTATTTCTTTATTAGGTCAGCAAACATTAAAAATCACATGGAGTACTTAGTTGACACTTTACCTCAGTGTAGACTTACTTCATGAGATTATAGCTGTTCAAGTGAGTGGACAGGAAAAGAGCAGTTTTATGTGTCTATTTAGAGCCACATTAAAAAGTCACAGACATGCACTGATATTCAAAGAGTTTTCTTCAGACAGCTCTGAGTATTTGGTCCCCTTCGGCACCAGGGTTTTAGAGAGTGTGATTAAAGTACAATGACTGAGCATGATGCTTGTGTATGTTTAGCTTTGCACTGCATATGAGACAGTATGATTTGTTGGCTTTTCAGTGGCCATAGATCGTATGAGAGCTAAGCCGATACGCCTGGATGAGTCACTCAGGCTGCAAGTTTGCAGAAGAGTGCTAAAGGGGAGGGGGAGATACTGGGGTAGCTGGAAAACAGTCCTGCAGTGCTTTCCTGCCCCCTGAGCACATTTTTCTTTGTGCCTGATTAGTGGTAACATCTGGGGCTGTATACCACCTCTGGTTGAGAACTTGCAATTCTTTGCACTTTGGTTTCTACTTTGTTGTAACGGGACAGAAAGAGAAGTCTCATCCATGTCAGTTTTTTTGAGTTTTGTGTTCTTCTGATGAGAATTCTTGATTTTAGGTGAGCAGTAGGTATTCCTCTGAAGATATGCAGCTGCTGTGGAGTACAATGCTGTTTGCTGAAGTGTCTGTTGTATTGTATTGGACATTTTATAAACACTCTCTGATAGATTGTTTGTGGCTTTTGTAGACGATAGCACTCAGATGTCTGACAAACTTTTACCAGAAAGCATCCCATTATTGCTCATTAGTATCACAGTGTTTACCTTGCTAGTATTGACAAATCATAGCAATCAGCAATGTTCAGCTGCAGCGCTGAGTGACATCCATTGATTTGTGCAAACAATAGATCATAATGGGCTGCTATGAACCACAGTGGCACACTCAAATACGAGCGCACTCTCTCTGAAACACTTTTATCATCTGCCACAATCACACACTCAGAAACATGACAGACTCTCCTCACCGACTTTGTTATGCAGATATTTTGTTTATTGAAAAATGGCTCTAGTTAGCACAGATTGACTGATGCACTCTGGATGTAAAGAATTTGTGCGCAGCTGCCAGGAGGATAACACGACCATGCCAAACAGAAATAATTGGCTGATATTAAACCCTACTTTGTTCCAATTTGTGTTATAATTGTAAAAGGTGCTGAAGCAAAGCTTGTGTGCACTCTCCAGGATGTGTGTGGCAGCTTTTGTTTGTAATGTACACACATCATGTGGTGCACTCAGACACAAAAACAGATGTGTGTCTTTAATTAGTGACGTTGGTGTGATTAATGCAGTCTGCTGGTGATGACTCATTCGGCTTAACCCTTGCTCCTCGGGTGGAAAAATAGATAAATAAAGATTCTGTCAGCCTTAGCATGTCTGTGTGTTTCTGACATTGCCACTACATTCTTATACATTCATTAGAATTGGTTACAGTATAATTGTTATTTTTAGTATCTGTTTTTGCAGGAATGCGTTGCATCAGATGGTAAATAATTGTTGGGTTTTGAATACTGCATTGGGTTTAGATCCCTAAATTCCAGTAAACATATAATTTTGTTTTATTATAATCTGGTCAAGCGGAGGGAGGTTTGACGGGGAGCACATCTATGTGTATTGCACGTGTGTCATCTTGTCAACACAGCAGTTATATTAGCATTGTGGAAAAGCTGTCAGCCAAGCTGTGACTTAGAGACAGCAGACTGGCAGGGAGTGTGCATAGGAGTGTGAGTGAGTGAGTGCAGTGTGTGGGCTGTAAGTGTCTGCATTACACAAAAGAGTGCACATATTTTGGGGGAAGAAATAATAAATTTTTTCTGTTGTCCTCCTCCTTTCTCTTTCAGGGCAGCAGCATGTCTGAAACCAAATCCAGTCAGCGGTTCCACAGCTTGAATGCTGAGCAGGTGGAGGTTCTTCATCAGGTTTTGTCAGAGGTCGTTCCAATCCACGGCCGTGGGAACTTTCCAACACTGGAGCTGCGTCCTCGAGACATAATCATAGCTGTGCGGGCCAGGCTCCAGAAGCAGGGGATCACAGTGAGAGATGTTCGTCTGAATGGCTCTACAGCCAGCCACGTCCTGGTCAGAGACAGTGGTACCAGCTACAAAGACCTGGACATCATCTTTGGAGTGGAGTTACCCAGTCAGGAGGAGTTCCAGGTATGATTTCTTTCCTGTTTGAAGCAAATCAATGTAATAACAGCTGAGCACTGAAGTCTAGTCAGTCCCATTGACAGGATTCATTCCTCTGTATCACCCTGAAGCAGAACATTGTATCTGTTGTATCTGCAGGGTGATGAATTATTGATTTTGTGTTGCTGTTACATTCCAATCATAATTTCATTATTGAACATTGAACAGGCCAATCAATAATATTGGCTTTAACATATTGAATTACATGTTCAAGAAAGCTGAATTACAAGCACCACAATAGTCAGTTCAGTAATAAAAGTAAGATTGCTGCAGTCATCAGTCGTAGCTGTCATGTTGTTGACTTCTCTTCCCAGGTGATCAAAGAGTCGGTGCTGGGCTGCCTGCTGGACTGCCTACCTGCTGGAGTCAACAGGGAGCGGATCAGCAGTGGCACCATGAAGGAGGCCTATGTCCAGAAAATGGTCAAAGTCTTCAACGAACATGACCGCTGGAGTCTCATCTCACTCTCAAATAACAGCGGTAAAAACCTCGAGCTCAAATTTGTGAGCGCACTGAGGCGGCAGTTTGAGTTCAGCGTAGATTCCTTCCAGATCATTCTGGATCGTCTCTTGGAGACCTACATGCAGCAGGAGTCACATTTCAAAATAAACACTGTTGAACTTAAAGAGCAGCCCAGAGAGCAGCAAACACAGAATGAGCAAAAAGACTCCCCCCTTCCCCTCAAACAGGCCAGCTCTCCAAAATCAGAGAGCCACAGCACAGAGGAGACTCCGACCAGTATGGCTCTTCAGAGGGACGAGGCACAGGAAAAGGAGTCCCAGACAGAGCTCTCACATCAAACTGAAGATTCAAACCAGACAAAACACTCAGAGGGTGAAAAAGACAACAAAGTAGAACCACTCGCAGACCCAAAAGAAGCACCACAACACAGGGAAAACATCAATGAGACAGACATCTCTGACCAGACCTCTCCAGATCTTTTAACAGAAAAGAAACATGTCTCTGAGAAAAGTCGACCAATAACTCAGACTGAACTCAACAATGAGCCAGAGTTGAAACAGAGCGAATCCCCGACAGAGGTGGATCATTCAGAGCAAACTCATCCCTGTGATAACCAACAACCACCATGCTCAAATCACAAAGAACTATCTGATCTGATACAGCAAACCAACCACACCAAACCCCCCAACCAACAGAAACAACTCACACAGCACATTGAACAAGCTGAGTTGCCACAAACCTCAAACAAAACCCAAACAGAGTCTGTAAATTCTTCCAAAATGCACAGTACAGACTTCTCTAATTGTCTCATTGAGGACAGGAGCATCACTGAGAAAGATCAGACACAACATGTATCTACCCCAGACTCCAGCACATCTTTACATGCAGAGATAGAGACTCGATTAGCAGACGAAGGAAAAGTTGAGACTGAGACAGAAACTGAGACAGAGAAGGATACAGGAATCAGTGAAATGACAGAAGAGATTTCAGCATCAGAAGCAAAAACTGCAGACACAGAGGGTATTGATCGAGCCTGCTCTAACTCTTCCATGTCTCTTACACCTCACAACACACAGCCTCCCGGCACACAGGACACACTGGAGATTTACAGCACACTACACACAGACATTTCAGATAAAACGCCTAAAACACTTGATGCCCTCAGCCCTTCAGATACTCAGGATATTTTATCTGCACCACCAAGCCTTGTTTCTGACAAAAAGACCTCTTCCTCTTCCTCTTGTAAGGCCTCAGATCGTCTGTCTCACATGGTAGTGCTCAAACACTCTTCTCCTAAACCCCCCCGGAGGATGTGTAGGAAGGTTACCCCAAGTCCATTCCCCAGTCTGTTCTCTGACAGCGACACTGTCCCAGAGTCTTGTCTGGATTTAAACCTCTGTCCTGAGCCTGATATTGCCTTTAACCCTCAGCCAACAACTCCAAGTCCAGACCCCACCACCATCCCCACAAACAGTGTGTCTGATAGAATAAACCCCAGGCCTGAACCCAACCTTTCAAGTAACCTACCTTCAAACCTTGATCTTACCTCAGCTCCTGATCCTGATCCTGATATAACATTCTCTTCTGCAGAGGATCCCACATCTGATTTACCTCAAGAGTTAACTACAGAAAGTTCATATGAGAAAAGTATTCAGGGCTCAAAAGAAACTCAGTCTCAACAGGTGGCTCCTGGTGAGCAAAGTCAGGCCTCCCTCACAGAAACTGTCCCTGCACCTAAACAATCAGAGCCTCTTGACTCAGTGGACATGTTACCTTCACACAGTGACATGCCAAACATCCCAGAACCTGAACTTACCTCAGAGATGGAGCTCATTGATGAAGATGAACACGACAGAGAACTGCAGACCAAAAAGCTGGACTTGAACCAAGCTGATGAAAACCCTCAAGAGACCGCACTTAGTTCTCCTTCTTCCTCCCTCTGTGTCACCCCTCCTGTTTCCTGCCTCACCCCTCCCATACTCAGTCTGTCCCCACCCTGTTTCACCCCCTCCCTCCCCAGCCTCAGCCCCCCTCAGTGTCCAACCCCTCCCTCTCACTGCCTCTCATCCTCAGTGATAAACACTGTCAGCCCCGTGACAAGCTTCAGCTCCCCACCCCTGAGTGTCAGCCCTACCTCATCCTGTCTCAGCTCACCTCCTTACCTGACCCCCCCTATGCTCAGCCTCAGCCCCCCTCCGCTCTGTCCCAGCCCACCTTCCCCTTGCCTCAGCCCCCCGCTCCTCTGTCTCACTCCGCCAGTGGAGTCAGAGGACTTTGAACCTCAGGTATCTTCAGACATGGAGTCTTTGATGCTGAACACAGACAGCGAGGAAGCGATTAAAGAGACCTTCCCTCAGCCAGGAATTCCTCTCTTAGAGTTGGATGAGAAAAAAGATCCAGATTTAATCTCATCATCGCCTCGGCTTGCAGAGCCTGTCTCTTTTCCAATCACAATCCCAAGCTCAACCTCACATGTGCTGCCTCACTCTCAGAATGAAAGCCCAGAGGAATTTGCTACTCCACCAGCAGAGGAGGTATCCAGCTCTGTGCCTGAGAACAAAGAGGCCCCAACGGTACCAACAGACATCCCTGAACAGAGCATCAGTCCTCAGGCATCTGGTTCTCTCCCTGCTGTGGAGGTCTTGGCTGAGAGCATGTATGGTGACTTTGAGGCAGCCATGGACCACCTGCGCTACCGCCTGATCGCTACCAGGAACCCTGAGGAAATCCGGGGTGGTGGCTTGTTAAAATACAGCAACCTGCTGGTCAGGGACTACCGTCCTGCCAGTGAGACTCAGATAAAGACACTAGAGCGATACATGTGCTCACGCTTTTTCATTGATTTCCCTGATGTGCAGGAGCAACAGAGGAAGATCCTGTCCTACTTGAAAAACCACTTTATCGGAGAGGAGAGGAGCAAGTACCAGTACCTGATGACGCTGCGCCGCGTGGTTGACGACAGCACTGTGTGTCTAATGGGACATGAGCGTCGTCAGACGTTGAACATGATCACGGTGCTGGCACTGAAGGTTCTGGGTGAGCAGAACATTATCCCCAACACAGACCACGTGACCTGCTTCTACCAGCCTGCCCCCTACCTGGCTGAGCACAGTGCTCCCTACTTAGCAGAACCCAGCTACTGCAGCTATTACATCCCGCAGGGGGGATCAACCCTGCTCTACCAACCTTACCCCCTGCACCTGCACTCACAGACTGGACTAGTCTGAAACACATTCAAACACACACTCACACATGTAATAACACAAACCAGGGGAAGGTGCTTGCCATGAAGAAAAGCTGGAGAATGGAAATCTAATCCAGGGATTAACTGTTTGGTCTATAATAGACCTATGGGGGTGGGAATGATTGGGTTTTACAGTAAACTTCCCGAGTACTCTGCAAGGTTCTAACATGATTATGTGTAATTATCTGGGCTTTGTGGGAAAGTAATAATTCTTCCAATATTGTTCAAATTCCAGAAAATGCTGTATGCACTGCATGAGTCATAGCCCTTTGGTCTCCTTAGGAAACCAGCTGAGCTGTTGACATTCACACACACATACACACACACACACACACACACACACACACACACACACACACATGCATGCACCGACATATTCACATACAAACATGGACACAGACACAGACACTGATTCACACACACTCTCTCTCTCTCCCACTCACACACACACACACACACACACACACACACACACACACACACTTCCAGGTTCTTGAATTCCTGTATACTCTTTTCATGTTCTTAATGTGTTGTTCTTAAAGGGTTTGTTTAGAACGTGGACCTTGCCTGTGGTTAATATCGTGCATGGATAAATTGGGACTGTTCTCTCACTGCCAAATACTGTGTGACTACTATGCTTCTTAAACAGTTTAATGTAACTTTGTTAATCCTTTACTAAATGGGTGTATTCTGAAAAAAAATGGAGGGATAAGTCTATCAGTGTGTACAGTACTTTTACCAGAACATGCTCATGCATGCACTGCACATACACACAAATACACACATAAGCAGGCATACATAGGGTTAACTGTTTGCACATGAGTCAATACAATGCATGAGTAGCTTAATATATAGACAACATCCTGAAGTCAAAGCAAAGGCTTTAAATTTAATAAAAATGGATCTATTTTTGCAAGACTTTCCAAGATAATATTCAGTGTTAATCAGACTGGTTAGTTCCTACGGTTAAATGCCAACTACATTGCCTTTGCAATAGACTGTACAGCATATTGATTACAGTATATCTTGTGCGGATAAACTGCATTGTTTTCAGGTAAATTGTGTTCAGATGTAGTGCTTGATTCTTTTCCCTTGTGGAGTCTCTTCTGTAATCACGTGAAGTACTGTACTATCTAGTGTTGATTTATTTGATGCTAAAGTTTACTCTATGGAGGTGGTCAGGTTATAACCATCTTTGGGTCATCTCTAAATATGGCAGATCAGTCTCACAAAAAGTAAAGGAAGTACATTGAAGCTCATGTGACTCCTCTCAGCATGAATCATCATCCGTTTATTCACACAGACAAATTCAGCATAGGACAAGTTCAAATCCACCTCAGACCTGTTTGAATCTCGGTTCAAAGCTGTGCAACAGTAACTATGACCAAAGATGGTTTGGTAGGGAAATTCAAGTGCCTAAATGTGAGACATCATTGGCATGTCTTTATCTCACTGCACTGGGAGTGTTAACAGGGTGGGCTTTGGTCTGGGTTGGGTATATGTTCTGTTTTTGACCCCTGTTATTGCTGCCCATTTTGATGTCTTCTTTAATGTAGTCCTTTGTTGTAGTTTATTCATGTAAATTTTGATAATAAAAAAATAAAGAGAAAATCAAAAACCTACAGATGTTTGAATTCTTTAAAATGAGCCTGTACCTCCAACACGACTGTTCTCCTCTCCTTTTTGCTCCTCTCTAATTCACTCTTCCCCAAAATGATGCAGCACAGCTCTCGTATCCTCCCCATGATTGTGCTCTGCAATGATCCACTTAAGCATGACCGTCAAATCACGATGATGCCCAGGAGATGCACCAAAAGCTGTGAAATTCTGCCTCTGTGAGGCCTCTTATCACAAATAACCTGTCCTTTAGATATGTTTGGACCTGGATGACGCACGTTTTACGCAACACAGCAGGCTCAACAATGTGTTAATGTGAGGAGAATATGGTTCATGAGGTGTGAGACTGAACACGAGAGGACCACAGGGTGTTTGTGCACAAGTGTACGTGTTCAAATGAAAACATATGCAGCTGGTCTCCTTTTTTTTAACCATGTAATTGAAAATGTTATGATCCAACTAAAGGGATCCCTCCTTGCTCCATCACTGCCTCCATCCTTCCTCCCACTTCACACTGCTGATAAGTCGTGGGCACGAGGGAAAATGAGGCATTTTCGGTGTGTGTGTGTGTGTGTGTGTGTGTGTGTGTGCGTGTGTGTGTTTGTGTGTGTGACAAACCATCACTTCTCTCGCAGTATGGGTTTGCGCTTGTGTGCCCAATGTTAGAAAACGTGTGGCTCAATGGGAGAGGAAGAGAGTGTGTGATCTAATAGGGTCTGTATCAGCGTCTTGCAGACCTCTAAGCCACTCTTGTCCACTCAGGGTTTCCATAGAGACAGAGACAGGCAGCACAGTGGGCGCAGAGAGCATGACTGAAGACAGGGAAGACCCACACAACAAATGAGGGGGTGAGAGAAGAAAACAAGTCAGAAAGAAAAGGGAGGTGGGTGAAACAACAGAGGAAGATAGTAGACAGAGAGATGGATGGATGAGAAAATAGAGCAGAGGGGAGACAAAGCCAATGACTGAAAGTGAGTGAGTGAGTGAGTGAGTGAGTGAGTGAGTGAGTGGAGAGTGGAGATAAAGGGAGGGGAGAGGAGCAAGGGAGTTGATGGGGAGAGCGTGGGAGGTTGTCAGGCCTTCAGTCACAGGGGAGTCACTGTGAGGTGGCTGCAGTGACGACAGCAGTGATGTTAGAGGAGGAGCTTGCACACACGCACACACACAGACACACGCGCACACACACAGACACACACACACACACATACACACACACACACACACACACACACACACATATGTATTTACATAAACATATATGCATATATGTGGACCTCATTTTTTAAGTACCTTTTAGAATAGTGATTGTCTGTGGGCACATGCTTCCTCTGCAGTCTACACTGTAAATAGAAAATAAAATAAAAAAATCAGTAAAGATTAAGAATGCAGCAGAACACTATCAAAAAACAACAATGAAGTACTGCTAAACCAAACACTGTCCTTTACTGATTAAAATACATCGTGAAACTGAAGAAAAAGTCCACATTTACTGTAAAAAAAAAAAAAAAAAAAGTTAAAATGGTAATGTGAAAACAAATAAATTGGCATGCATTTTAGAAGAAAAAAAAGTAATATTTAAATGTCTAAAAACCTTAAACTTTGCAGTATTATCTGGCCAAAACTGCAGTTATTGAGGTTCTGCACATTGGGTGACACAAGCTGTCTACGTCCCACAGCGTAGATCGGCTATCTAGACGGGCAACCCCTGCTACCAGTAGTTCACCATAATTTACAGTCATATACTGTGATACAATTTAAGGTACATGATGAGTGGCTACAAATGCAAAAAAAAAAAAAGCAACATCTAAGTAAAATATCCTTGGTCACATTAAAGGCTAATAAAAAACATTTACAGAAATTTTCCTTTTGAGTACTACAGGAGAAAAACCATGTCTATGTTGTAGACAGCTGGTCTAAGCCATGAAGAGTAGACAGCCAGCCTATACCAGGGCAAAGACAACAGCTGTCACGAGCATGATTCATCCTTGTACAGCAGGAGCTCGTGTCCACTGTGTGCCCTCCTCACTCATAGTATCAAAGTAAAATGTAATGGTTTTGTTTATATCAACAGCTTTAAACCATACAACTGTAAGGCTATTTTGCAAGGTTGTTTGCAATTTTACTGTATATATTACTACATTTCTCTGGCAACCACCACTGCTGTTTTTGTGGGGCTTTTTTATTTTTTATTTTATTTTATTTTTTGTTTACATAAAAACAACAGGGTTTGTTTTACAGTGTAAGTGAAAACAAAAGCTTCAAGTTGAGGTTTAAGGTACTACAGGCACTACACACCTGGCTCCATCCAAAGTGTGAATGGAGGTAATTACAGCTGCCGGCCAATTTATTCCACCCTCTCCCCCTGATTTTTTGTTCCCATGAAAACCTCTGCAACTTTTAGTCCATTTAAAATCTGAAGTGAGAGCAGTGCTTAGTGCTGCTGGTTTATACATCACTGAACCTGCTACTGAAAACACTACAGAACCATTATATTCAGGGGGGTTTAATGAGCCCATAAAGGCATAATTGCAGTTTCTGTGATTGATGACAATGAGGTAATAAAATGGCTGCGTAGTATTAGTCATTCATAATTTTTTTTTCCTTCACTACAACCTCACTCTCTTAACCTGTACCACCCACATCCTCTGTGCCCCCACCCACCCACTGTGTACCTCCCTCCCACCTGCTTCCTTGCCTGCTATGACTCAGTCTTCTCCCAGCTGAGGGTACAAGAGGATAAAAACCTTGATGACAAAAAGCCAAAAAAAACATTCTACTCAAAGAAATAGAGCAGTTGGCAAGGCAAGTGGCTGCTGCATCTTTAGTTCTGATGTCTCCCACGGCACACACACTCACCTTCAGTCCCCACTCATCAGAAACACACACACACACACCTCCCCCACACTGAAATTGATGCACTCTTACTTTATCTGTTAACTCATCCTTAACATCCAAATTGGGGAGGCAGTGTGGAGTGTTTCAAAAATAGTTTTTCATTTCTCTAGACAGAAGTGTGTGTCGTCACGACTCAGTGACATGGATGGATGATTTCTTAAAGGCGAAGTTGCCACACATGGAGCCCAGATCAAAAGCCCTTGAGGAATCAGACCTGTCCATCATTTACTTTTATTATTTCACTTCCAAATTCAGCCTGCTCAAGCTATAATTAGTCACAAAGTATGAGGTCATTACCAAATTCTTCTTTCCACAGTGTTCAGTGATGCAGAAAATAGTGGGAGATGATTATATTTCCTGAATGGTGCCATGCCTTCTGTCTGCTTAGCTCTTTCATATTCCATTTATTCAGTAGTCTCTGGGTCACTGAGACCTTACTTTGGTAATTATACAAACTAAAAGCAGCATAATGGATCATAATGTTAGCTGTGTGACTAAGATACAAGCTTACGTAAGAGGATATCAATCAGGCAAACAGATTTACAGAGCGACAAGAACAAGGTACAGAGACAGGTGGTCCAGCTGTCACACAGCTGGCTGAAGCGGGGGTTTAGCACATACATAAATATATACGTTTGAAATGTAAATTATATATAATCCCTGTAGAGCTTTATTTGTCCATAAAAGTATACATCATGATTTGACAAACAACTATTGTGTGAAGACAGTCACTGTTCACTCAGGAACTTGCAAAGAAAGTTTTCAAAATTTCAGCTTTAGTTTGACACGTTTTTACAAAAGGAGTGTTTGAAGAATTTGAGGTTGGAAGTGAGAAAACTGGAAGTTTTATCAAATGATGTGGTTCTGTTGCATAGTGGGAGATAAAGTATCTTCTAATCCAAGCCACTCAACAAACTTGTATTCAAAATGACTGAACCTTTTATTCAATTCATAAAGTATCCTGATTCTATGACCGTGAAGCAGTAAGTACTGTAATCCTCTAATAATCCCACCACCACAAGGAGATTTTTGTCTTGCAGTAGTGAAACTGGAAGTATTTAGTCTCACACAGCTTTATATTGACTGAAAAATCTGTTTTAAATGTATTTTCTCTCCATCACAGTAATCTGTTTGCAGCAGGAATTACAAACTTTTCAAGTCTTGACATTTCATTACTTACTGTATGTTTTGTCACAAGAGGTAGACATCAGTTTATCCAATTGATTGGTATAGTTTTTTTCACCAAAGATGAGTACTTTGGTAAGCAGTATTGAGTTAAACTTAAAATCTGTTAACTTCAACCATCTTTTGGGGTTTTTCCTGTGTAATCATAGCTTCTTCAGACTTAAATAAAATGTTTCTCTTTGCCTTTTGGGGAAACTTCAGAGGTTGCTTCTTTCAAGTGACTAATTCTACCAATGGCACGGAAGTGCTTTACTCTTCATCACTTTATGAATGAATGAGGGAGCTTGACATCATATGCCAGGTCAGAGATAAGACTCAGATGTGCGTGTCTGCATGTGCTGTGTGTTCGTGTTTGTACTTGAGGAGGAGGAGGAGGCTGCTGTTTGTGTGTGCTGATGTTTATGACTGTGATCCGTGGCACTGCTGCTGTTTGCACTGAAGCATGTAGTAGCATGGGACTATTAGAGGAGGGGAGTGTCTCACTGTGTGTGTGTGTGTGTGTGTGTGTGTGTGTGTGTCTCTCTCTCTCTCTACACTGATTGACGTCACAGACGGCCACTCATTTCCATCTTGTCTGGGTGTGCAGAGAGAATAGATCCCCATCTGCATCCAGCTTTTCTCCCTCTGCACACTTCCCCTACCCCCTACCCCCCACATCACATCACCTCCTGGCACTTTCTCGTACTCTCCTTCTCACCCTGCCTCTTTCCATTCACTCATGTTTGTAGTGCACCCCACCCCCGTAGAGCAGCCAGCCTCATACAAGCGAGTCTAACACAAACAGTTTAAGTCGTTCAGACAGCAGAGCAGCATATCTGAGAACCTTGCCACGAAACATCTGTTCATTTCAGGCATCACGAGGTCCACCGTGGAGGGAGGACATATGTCTGAGGATTTTTTTCATCAGAATGTCAATACCTGTTGGCACAAGCTTCTGTGTGTGTGTGTGTGTGTGTGTGTGTGTGTGTGTGTGTGTGTGCTTCGATTACTACTTGCTTATCATGTCAGCATGTGGAAAAGTGTGACTTGTTTTTCCCACAACATGCTCATCCACATGCACACACCGGTAACCCTGGTGACGACAGGACATCATTTAAATCACTTCCTCCCTAAAGGTCATCCTCATCCCTTACGCCCCTCCTCGTGCACAGACACGCACGCACGCGCACACACTTCCTGCGTGCCAGCAGAATGATGCGGGCAGTGGCTGTGAATGGATGAGCGCGAGGAGGAGACTAAGCTGGCTGCGTGGGACGACACATAACTCATAATATGGACATAACTCAAAAGGGGGAAATGAGGCTTAAATGTACAAACGATAACCCGCCAGAGTTAAAGAGGACAGGATAAGAGAGAGAGAGAGCAGACTGAGGGCACGTGTGAAGATGAGAGAGCAGAGGAAGAGGAGACAGACAGACAGATGGTCACACAGACAGTAAAGCAGACAGACAAACATGGAGCTCATGCACAGACAAACATGGGACAATATTGGTGTAATTAGCTCTTTGATGTCAGAGTGCAACGGGAGGGTTGTGAATCTGCGCATGCGCTCGAGTCACTCTCTCAGTGGGCTTTCAAAGCTGTTAACGAGCGCGAGAGCTGATCACAGGGGACAGGATGGACTGATCGATGACGGTGGATGAGCTGGATATGTTTCATGAAGTGCACTGATGAAAGAAGGTGGCGTGAAAAATAACAGAAACAACACTGATAGGAACTTTTTTCTCCGATCAATATTACCGATCTGCTGCTTTATTTCCTTTCACATCACTGAGATCTAAAAGATTCAGAACAGTCTGGCTGTAAACAAGCTGCAATGGCCTCGCATTCAAAAGATGATGCTGAAAAATAGTTATAGGAAGACAGGAGGGAGGCGCAAACTTAGGGGGACCACAATTAACAAACAAATAAATTAAGTCAGAGATTTAAGACAAATGTGAAATTGATGAGAAAAAGTGCAAATTTGGAGATAAGTCAAAATTTCACATCTTTATCTGTATTTTGACTTTTCCTCAGTTTCTCGACTTTTATGCCCTTTTTGTTCGCCATAATTTTGACTGTTCAACTCAACATTTTGATTTTTAATCCCAGAATTTGAACGTTCACCTAAAATGTTCAGCCTGTTTTCCCAATATTTTGACCTTTAATCGAAGAATTTCGACCTTTTTGCTCATAATGTTCACTTTCTATCTCATGACTGACTTTTTGTCCTAAATTTTGACTTTTCATTTAAAAATTTTGGCTTTTCATTCCAAAATATCTAAATGTAGGTTAAATTAATGGGAAAAAAAATTAAAACTTGGTAAGATGAAGATAAAAAGAAGACAAAGGCTCAATGTTTATCTAAATCTTCACAACTGTCCTCATAATTTTGACTATTTATCTGGAAATGTTGACTTTTTGACCCATATTTCTGACTATTATCCCGAAAGTAATCTAAATTTCAACCTTTCTTGACTTTTTATTCCAAATTAATTACTTTTTATTTGAAAATTGTTTGTTTTCTTTCCTTATTTTGTCTGTTACTCCCATATTTTCAAAAATTTAAATCACAAGTTGTTGCCGCCCCCATCGAATTTTGACTTTTATCTAAAAAAAAATCCGACCCTTTTTTTTTTACCATACCTCTCAGAAATTTGACTCCTGAAATCTAAATTTTGCTGTTTTGACCCCGACTTTTTATCCAAAAACTTTGTTTTTCTTTTTTTTAAATTTCGACTTTTATCTCGATTATGACTTTTCATCCCGAAATATTGACTTTATATCCCAAAGTTTTGACTTAGCTCAAGACTTGTACTATATCTTGATAGTTTGACCTTTTACTACAGACGTTAAACATTTTATCCCTGAATTTCGACCTTCTATCTCATAACTCCGACTTATTATCCCAAAATTTTGACTTGATGTGAGCCAATAAAATGTTCAACACCGCAGGCAGTGTGAGCGCGTTTCCTCCTCAACATCTAGACGGGTTTGTGCGTCAGAATAATGCCAGTAGTCCACTGCAGCTTTGGTCCGCAGAACAAGATGAGAAAAACCCGAAAAAATAACTCTGTAAAGTAGGACATGTCCGGGCAAAGGAGTAGCTGTACGCAATCTGAAGAAAATCTAAGTTTCCTTTGAAAGCCTGGCTGGTTTGGCTTGGCAGTGTTACAGACGCTTTATATAATAATCTGGTATCAGTTTGTTTAAGCTCTAGAATAAAAATAAAGACATAAAAGTATAGTAAATCAAAGCTCCTCAGGATGCCAGGAGGAAAGCACCTGTCTGCAGGATCAAAGCTGGGACAATGCTGCTATCTAGTGGAGGCGCTCTGCACTAACTCCACACAACCAGACAAGAAAATATCGACAAAATGGAGCCCGGTGCTCGGCCATGACAATGCAGGTCAGAGGGGCTGCAACTGCTGCCTTGAGGAGCAAAGGAAATACAACAGGGCTACAAACAACATGGGAAATACAGGCATCGATGTGAGGTTTAAGCAGCGTTCAAGAAGGCCTGGTGCAGACACTAGCAGCTAATAACCTGAATACCTCATGTCACAGAGGATTTAAAGCATTTACTCTCTATTCTCAGCCACAGCAGTGAGAGGTTTTGTCTTTAAGATACAGCACAGAAACCCAGGCCTCATATTTCAAACTGTCAGCAGCAGAGCTCAGGGCAAAGACACAGAAACAAGGCTCTGAGAAAATGCTCTAATCTTTTTGTGTTTGCTTAATAGACGACACTGTCTTTCTCCTGTAAGGCATCTTACTTGAGCAGATAAGTGTTGCTTTGTGTGCAGGAGCCCAGCATGGAGCTCTCTTTATGTGATGTTGCTAAATAAAACTGGGGTTTGTTGTTTGAGGGTTGAGGTGAATGTGGGTCAGAGCACTCACGCTTGAGTTCCTGAAGAGTTAAATGTGCATGTTTGGAGCCCACAGGGAGACAAAGATGCAGGATGGATGGACTATCTGTCTCTTTAGAGGGTAAAGGCCTCTGTAGAAAAATATACGCAGAGCTCTACCACCTCCATCTCTTTAGCGAAGGCTACAAAGGGTAAAGGCTTTTGGAGAGGCCTGTGCTCAGTTAGGGAGTGAACTGTGACAGTGGTTATCAAAAAAGGTGATGTTCACGTTCTTAAAGAAATGCTTCACAATAAGAGACATACTTCTAGACAGGGAATTGTACAGTAGCATCTCTGCCTTTCTTTGTGTATCAGCAGTAACATACTGTAACAAGAACCTAACTGCCATATAAAAAAGAGTTAAGTAGGACAAATTGACTCCATTACAGAACCTGTATCCTGCTGCTGTGATTATGAGGATGTGCTGCATTTATCTGAGCAGATATTACATTAAAGGCATGTTTTTTTAGTCAGAGTTCATGGTGAGGGAACCACTTGTACTATCTGTGCATTGGAGGGTTGTTTTCAAACACCATATTGCTCACAAAGACAGAATAGCTGATTAATAGAGGACACACTACCACCCACTTAAGGATAAAATTGCAAGTTATACAAGTTATAGATTCAGTTCTAGAAGCTACATTTATGCTTTAGCTTTCTGGAGTTCAAGGTTAGGCCTTTACACTTCTTCTGGTGTTTAATTCTAAAGCTGGTAATGTGCTCGATGCCACATTTATCCCTGAGTATCTCTTCAAGAAACAAACTGGAGACGCAAATTCGAGGAAAATTCCCAGGACTTGTTTTTATTAAGAGAATTTTAGAACATAAGAGAGGGACCAGACACCTGCATTTGTCAGAGAAGGTTTCCAAATTCAATTGTTTAAAAAAACCAGAGTGTTTAGAAAAGCCGACATGACAGCGTGGATGGAGCAGGAGCTGTTTTACACGCAGGGTCGTCTAGGAGACAGGTCGGAGGCAATCGCTGTTCCCGGAATGTTTCACATGTTCATCTTCCTCTTTCTTATGGACAACACACTTCAACACGCTTTTTTTTTTCTTTTAAACACGATTTCAATGAAAAAAAAAAAAAACAAGAGACAGAAGCAAAGGGAACTCACTGCACATTTAGAGGTCTAAAAGAATCACTCACATTAACATGGCTGAACCGTTAATAAAGGCTGAACTGTAAGAGGGAGGGAGATCTAACCTGTGGAGGAGGAAGAGGGAAGGAGAAGGGGAAGATGGGGGAAGGAGGGAAAACACAAGAGTACACAACTCACAACATAGCCAATCCGGCAGGGACGCACTTTCTACACCACACAAGCCTTCAACAATCATGAAATGCCTTTTAAAAAAGATTTTAGTGTGTTCATCTTGCTTGCAGACACTTGATATGACCACTGCAAATCTGCAAGGCGCTCCATAATCAGCTTTGCTTTTTGTGCTAAAAATCTGTACGGATACTTATAAAATCATTGATAAAAATATTCCTCTGTTAACAATACGCCTTGGAGGGAAACCATGTGAGAGACTTGAGGGGGCTGGCTGGCTGGTTGGGGGTTCAGGGGGAAGGAAGGGGATTGTAAAGGAGGAGGAAGCTTGGGCAGTGGTGCTACTCGGACTTGGCCTCCTCCTTCGCCTCCTCTGGGGCTGCCTCCACCTGTGGGACACAGACACAAAGAGTTCAGGACTTTGAATTCCTTTTGAGCTGAGTTTCTACAGATTAGCAGCTGCAAAGAACTTCAGCTTTGACTCCACTCACCTCGTTGGTCTTGGCCTCTCCGTTCTCAGAGTGGTTTTCCTCATTAGCCTCTGCCTCTGCGTTCTCCTTTGCCTTCTTGGTCTTCTTGTCCTCCTTCTTATCGTTCACAGCCTTCTCCTTCTATGTGGGGCATAGAAAAAGATAGTTAGCCTCTCATTACCAACATATCAGCCTGCCTCTTGCTTTGTATTCATAGTTAGTGTCTCTCACCTTTGCTGCCTTCTTGACCTTTGGTTCCGGCTTGGGTGCGATGGGTTTCTGTGAAACGACAGGAATTAGGATATTCTGGATGAATTTAAGACGTTTTTCTTTTGAACATACTTTCTTGGCTCTTTGCTTCACTTAAAAACTTTTTTTTGCAATGTCAGCGTTTCTAGTTGTTTCTGGAGAAAAAACTAAATAAACTGATCTATGAAGCATTCAGTGCTAACATCAGTAAAAAAATAAGTTGTTGAGATGATTAAATAAAAAAGGAGGGAAAAACAAGATGCCCTGGCTATTTGAGCTTTTACTTATATTCTAGTTTATGTTGCTTTCTTCCAAAAGATTTTTGAAAGAAAAAAAATGTCGAATTGGGCTTAGTTTGTATGTAATATCAAATTCGGACAGTAATGCCCATCTTCTACGTAGACAATGAGCTATTCATACATTTAAGAAAAATTAGGATGCTAATTTGAAAATTATTTTAAGTTTGACATGATAAAAACTATTGCTCAATGCTCAATGGCAGAAAAAAAATCATTTCCCTCCTTTTTTTTATACCTTTAAATGTAAAGTTATAAACCACCTGAATAATCACAACCATGACCTATTCATGTCTATTTATTAATGTTAAACATGGTTCTTATCTGACTTCATGTAAATGAGTTTGTGTTTCTTCTTACCGCCGATAACCGAGCTGATCTCCTCTGGGGCTGAAAAACATCAGAGATTGTTATCAGATTTCCTAAATATTTCAATCGGGACAATATTTGAGAAAAAATATTTCACATCAACACTGAGTGTGTTTTCTCTATTATTCCCCTCACATGTCCCACCCACTACTCTAAATATTGTTTTTAATCACATGTATGGGGCGTTACTTCCCATTCTCCCTCTTACCTCCTCCTTTTCTTCTCCTCCCTGTGACAAAAAACACAAATATGAAATGTTAGAAGAAAAAGTAGAAAATACCATTATTAAGAGTTTAAAGGTTGCTTATATTAACCAGAAACATCTGTTGAATGCTTTGGGGATTTATTTTGAATAATTACCAATCTGTTGAAAAGACTTTTCAGAATCATGCTAAAACAAAAATTTATTTCCACTACAGGTAATTTTAAAGGATTAGAGCCCAGAGGTGTGGGGCAAATGTATAATTTCAGTTATAGGCGGTGAGAGCTGGGCCATGTGGGCCTCAGGAGCCATATTTTGAGGGCCCAGGCGCTGCTTTTCCCTTTCACTCCCCCATCTCTTTCTCTCATTCAATGCATGGAGCTCAGATTTGAAAGCTGGCGCGGGAGTCTTAGAGAGGGGGGAGGGACCCTTTAAGGCTCGAGCGCGCCCCTAGGCGGCAGAGCCGCGTCATAGCAGCCATTTGGGACTATGAACAAAGAGAGAAAATATACAATTTTATTAAAATGCGACGACGAAGGTTTGTTTTTGCGGCCAAAATGCAAAGTAATGGCCCCAAAGCATTTTCTGGTGGCACTTTGAGCTGGTTTGGTGCAGAAATGACGATAAGTGAAGCGTTTGTTCTCGGTAGGTCGGCGACGAAGGTGGACAAGAGCTGCAAAGCATGGCTGCTGCTTGTGCTTTAACTGCATGGAGACCGAGAGAGACTTCTGACCATAGACTGACTCCCCAAAGGACAGCGGCTTCATGAAGAAAACGCATTTTATAAGCCCTGTCCAAGCGGGAAAATATTCATTCTAACACATAAAAAATGTACATTATGTATAGAAATAAGTCAAAAATTACCAGCGGCATATAACGGTCATACATTGCGTTATAATTAAGTAATGTCTAAAGGGATGTCTTCTCAATCGTTTGCATTGCATTAATAGCTCATATCCCCTTGAAACTATTTTTGTTATATGGAAAATACGTACCTTTCTCTTGGGCATGTTGATCTCTTGGAGGTTTTCTTACAAATTTAACTAAAAACTGTTTTTCTTAGTGGGTTCAGTGCATGTGAAGACGAGTGTCTCCCTTATGCTCGGCAGTGTAGTAAACACACTGGAACAGAGAGGCGAGTGGTTGAATGGGGGGAGGGGTGCGGCTAAAGGCATGATTGATAGGCGCTCAGCCAATCAGGTGACGCCATTCGGGGCTGCAGAACACTTGGAATTTGGGAGCCGGTGATGATCTGGGGTCTGCGCGAATGGCTTCTTGCAGGGAAAGATGGGAGGAAGCCTGCATGAAAGAAAGGGTTGCATTTGGGGACATATTGCGTTCATGCGAGGGAGTTCACCTTTAGAAAGATAGAGGCCGCAGCACAGGCCGGCGCGCAGTGTTTCACAGGCCCCGCTGGTAGGCGGCGTGCCCCGGTGTAAAGCCATGCACATATGCCGGCAGCTCCTCAACCAGGGCTCACATCTGCAACGGTCAACAAGCAGAAATCACACCATAAATGCATTTCATCTACCAGACCAATATGGCGCCCACTCCTCTTCGACACATTTTTTTTTTTTTTTTGTTTGTCAGTCGGCTTTCCTAAATTCACTTCAGGGAAAAGCGGTGCGTCGTCTGCCCTAGACGCCTGCAGGGGGCCCACAAAGCCCGTCTAAAGATATGGATGAAGATGCCGGCGCTTCAGTGGATGCTCATCACACAAAGCACCCCGGCAGCAGTGTTCAAAATCACAGCCAGTCTGATTTTGTCTTCCCCTCTTTTCACCCACCACCCCCAGCCCTCAGCCCTGAGCAGACCCATACTGGGGGCGCACACCGGCGCTGCAGGGAGGACAATAGCTGACGTTTGGCTGCAGACAATGGGGACAATACTGAAATATTCAGACAATATCACCCTATTTTCTTGCCATCACGGCGGGCCCATTACCTCAGTGTTGTGTGTGCACGTACGCGCTTCGGAGTGTGTGTTCTTGCTCTACGGAGAGAGAGAGAGGGGGGTGAGAGAGAGAGAGAGAGAGAGAGGGAGAAGAAGGGGCGGGGTGCAGAGTAGAGGCGGAGGAGGAATGCAAAGCTCCATCCAGTGCTAGGAACTGGAGCATTTGCGCAGATAGTCTGCGCTGCCTCTAACAGACACACAGCCTATCAAGAAGGGAAGTTTGTTGTTGTTGCTTTTTGTCCCGGAGCCCAGCGATCCGCCTGCCAAGTGTCTTCGAGGAGCAGGGCGTTAGTCACACCGATACCTACAGGAGCCGTGTGTCAGCATCAGGGGTTTAACATGGTGATCAAAGTGTACATAGCATCGTCCTCTGGATCCACTTCGGTAAGAGAGTAAACATGTGTTGTTCTGGCATGATGGGATGTAGCTAGGTTCATATGTAACACTCAAAGCGTGTAAAATCAGGAAAAAACAGTTGAACTTTTATTGAACTCACTTATTGATGTCCATCCGGCTGTCATCCTCAGTCTGAAGTGGTCTGACTCATCAGTAAGCATGCTGCCCTCCCAGAGACTTTACAAACAAATGAAGACCCTTGATCATTGTACTCACATACTTTCTTCAACTCTGACGGAAAATGAGACAAAGAGGAAGTTTGAGGCTGGGTAGGGCAGACTTCTCGCTTCTCTCTCAGCTGTGGTTGGTTGCAATGTTTTCTGTGACAGTTGTTTATTGGTGCAGCTTAAGCAAGTCTGAAAAACAGGAAATGCATCTGTCTTTAATCCATATATGTCCATAAATGTGCTTTTTTTCTATTTCCTGATAACAGTGCAGGTCTGTTCACAGTGTGCACGTTCAAGGATGAGAGTTATAATTGAAAGTATGGTATAAAATGCTGCTTTCACTGTCTGTAGCAGCAGTCTGGACCTTCAGCTTCATTCTTTTAGAGGAGCAGAGAGGAATGATGGTGATGCAATTCTCCAGGGCCCCTTATTAGACCTGCAGCTGCAGCCCAGGAACACTTAGGCTCTGTGTGGAAGTTGTTGGAGGTCTGGTTTAGGAGGAAAATATACTTAGATGATACAGCTTAAACTTCTGTCTTGAAGTTGTACTCTGTTCAAAGACACCTCAAGATCAACATCAAGATTCACTGCAAATACACCCAAGGATGCAAAATACTGCTCACATTCACTTGGACTCTCCAAGGGTCCAGATTCTTTCCACAGTGAGCAACTTGCTATGATGGATGACACAGCAAAATGAGTCTATAAACCTTTCACAAACTTGAGAAACTAAAACGTTCTATTTGTAATGGTAGGAAACAGTCTTTCTTAACACAAGGAGGTTAAGATCACTTCAAAGATTCTTCACCCTCATTGAGCAGCATGTCGTGGCAGCTCACTCACATAGGAAGAGACCAAGCACAGAGCCTCTCTTCAGTCTGACAGCACAAGTGACTTTATTGCCCTCTCAGTAAATGACATTTGCAAAAGCACTGCAGTGATCTTACAGGATGAGAGAGCATCCTGTAAAGTCAGATCAGACTGAGCTTAGTGCAAATTATTCCATCACTGTGTTTGATCCTGGCTGGGAAATGCATTACCTCTTATTGATCTGTCTTTTGTAGAGTCTGCTGTAACAAGCGGACAGGCTCATGTTTTCCTAAATGCTGCTCAGTCACTTTCACTATAATCTTTGTTGTCGTGTCAGAAAAGGCAGTAGTGCAAACTTCTAAAGTAAAGTGTTATTGCAGTGTTTATGTCAGCTTTAACTTGATCCACCCTGCTACAGCAGCTTATGTCTGTTTCTTTGACTTAGAAAGCCAACATGCAGCTTCATTATATGCCTGTAGGACCTGCAGGACCCCATATCTAATTTACATAATGTTATAATTTGTCTTAAAGTCATGACTGTCTCTAAAGAAAACATGTTAGAGAAGTGTAAGATTACAAAAACGGCCAAGTGACCGTGGAAACCCTCTGCCCTGCAGCTTGTGGTTTGGTTGCATCAATGACTACAAAACAATGTGATTGCATTCCAGCATCCAGCAGTGTGTAAAACACTAATCACTCCAATCTAGTCCACAATGTGAAGAACAACAGCTACAACAGGGAGACAAGGGAGAGTTTTTCTTTTTTTCAAACACAGGACTTAAAGATTTGCTTCAGGAAATAGTTGCAAGTCAGTGATAAAGAGAGCGAGGGTGGAAAATTAGTCACAGGGGTGAAGCTGGTTAAGAACCTGAGTTACAACAAAGAGAGCTCTAAAAGAAAAACACTGTTTTTTGCCCCGTGTGCACAATTTTATGTGAATTCAGTCCAATTGAGAGCAAAATGTCCTCAATATACCAGAAAAGCCAAAGCCAAAAGTCCTCTAACATTTTTTAAAAAGTATTTATTCTACTTTTTTATTGACACAATCAACCTCATATGATTTCAGAAAGGCCATATAGGGATAATATAGTGCACAAAGGTCAGTAAGAGAGAAGTGAAGCATGCAAATGACAGATTATGAAGAGCAGAGGTGAGTTGCATAAACACAGTTGCTTTTCCATATTTCCTATTTGCATGACAAGTGACAAAGATAACATGGCCCTGTGTGCACCCAAAGGCTCCTACTCTGCAGTACAAGTGTCTTCAGTGCAGCATGATGTAGACTTTGTTCAGGGAATATAGTAATGGTATGGTGCAAAACATCAAAAACTTTCCCTTTGTGGACACAGATTGTTTTCTTTTTTCCCCCACAGTCCACAGTCACTGTATATTGTGATCCCTGAGCAAAGCACTGATTGCTAGCTTAGTCACTCCCTGACCCCTGACCCCTGCTAAGTCTCTGGTGGAGGCTAGTATCTGTGCTAACTGGCTAAACGCTGACATCATCTTTTCCCCAGCCAGTAATGAGAAGCAGAGTGTTTGAGTCACCTGAAGAAATGGTGTTGTGACTCGCAGCTAATCCTCCAGAGAGACCTCTAGTGTTACCAGCAGTGGCTTTGTTAAGATTAGGTCATACCATGTATTTACCCACATCCTCATGCTAACCTTATATGAGGATACAATCAGATGGTGTTACACACTTGTTTTACCTGGTGTCTAGGTTTCAATGAGACTATCTTTGACTAACAAAGAGGTCTTTTCTTTTAAACTCACACATGTAAATACACACACGACACCTGTAGTCGTGCATTGAGACTGCTGGGCATTAAGCCAACATAAAACTGAAAGTAGCTTAGTCTGTAGAGAGAGTCGGAGCACTGGCCAGCACCAAGACACATTTACTGCCTCATTTTCCCTGAAACGCTGCAGACACACTTTGTTTTATCAAGTTACACATTGTGCAATGAATGCACTAGAATCAGATAACTATGCAAACCCTGTGTGTGTGTGTGTACAGTAAATAGATTGTGCACAACAAAGTCTTTGTCTTCCTTCTTCAGATTTTATTGCTCTTCTTCAACTGTAGATTTGACACCAGGGTCCAGAGGTCAGACCAGGTTTGAAGCTGCTATAATGAGCCAGTTAGTGTGTCTAACAAGTCACCCTCCCTCTCTTTTTTTCGGTCTGTTCACTGTTGTTTCACCTTTGGGCAGCAGTGTGGGAACCCGGCCAGGGCATTAGTGTAAGGCTCTTTTGTAATGATGTTGTAATGCTGACTGAGCTCAGGATTGGGTGGAGGCCACTGGTGCTGCTAAAATTCCTGTTAGCGACAGATTTTGACGAAAGACAAACTAGATTTGTCCAAGACAAAAACCTTTATCTGTTCTGAACACAGGGGACTGGGGTGTATCTGTTTCCTCTACTTCAGTCGACAGGTTTTCTTTCTTGTGTAATCTTCAATTTAAGAGGAATTTTGTTCAGTCTGTTCAAATTCATTTCCCCTTTGCCTGAGAGTGTAAATTGAAAATGCATCGACCCTCAACCTAAGTCCACTGAACAGTCTACATGGTATTGATCCATGCTGATACAGTAAATCCAATCAATTCCTGCTGTTGTCAGGCAAGTTCTGCCCTTTTTTCAGTGATTGATCAGGACTACGTTGAGTCTCATTGTCCTCGTGCAGCTCTTACATGATGATGTTGATGACATTATCAATCAAACCATGTAAATAGGAGAGCGTTTGTTGCAAGTTTTCCTCACATGTTCACAGTTCTTCAGGTTCTCCTCAGACAAGGGTCAACAACAACAACAACAAATATGATTTTCCGTAACAATTTCTGGATCTTTGTTGTAATTGAAAACAAGTTGGTTATGATTAGATTTGATAGTTAAATACTCCCTTTGGTCTTGTGACTGCTGCTGCTCTTTTATGGCTGCGTACATGTACTGTCTTGCGTGATAACTATGAAAGAAGTAGGTCAGTGATGATTTCATTATCAGTTCACTGTTTTCTTAGCAGTAACTTTATCAGTCGACTAACATCACAAGGTTGCACTTTTAAATTGGTTGAATACACTATGTTTGTGACTGATCCAGTCGATACCAGTATTAGTTTAACATTCTTTATTCATTGATATGTGGATGAGACTGGTAGGTATGCCAAGGAAACCTAATACTTTTCTAACCTCGTGAACAAAAAGAAAAAATAACTGACTGTAACACTATTTCATGGGGTTATAAATCTGTGGATATGTGATGAGTAGATCCCCAGTACTAGCAGTGGTTTCAATTTAACTCTAAACTTCAGAAATGGATGAATGAGAAATCAAACTTGAATGTATTGTAAAATGCTGTCAGAGTTGTTGGTGGAACAAGTGTAACAAAACCCTCCAAACTGCTGAGCTGCTGAGCTGCTGGCACACACACGCGGCTGTTGTAAACATAGAAGATCTAGAACTGAGTTGTCAATGATGCACAGTCTCATGTGTTGAGTCTGTATCAGACCAGTTCTGGGATCAGATTGGTGCATCTCCATTCACAGTGTTAGAGGTCATCACTCCAAGCAGTCGTGGTCTGGATGTAGCTTGATGGATACCTATGATGTAAGGCTGGAAAATATGGCAAATAAAGTGATCATGATTTAACATCATCTGATCTTAATTAGTACCACAATTTTTCATATTGTATTTAAGCATCTGTAAACTGAAAACTAAAGAAACCAGAGATTAGATCAACATTTTATGAACATACAAAGCGAATAAAAAACACATAAAATGACTACAGAAAAATAGAGAAAGAGAAAAATGCCTCTGTATCCTCCTGTAGAAAAGTATTTAAAAAACACAGTGAACTAGTTTACAGTCTCCAGTAACTTTGCAGGTATGCAAGACCCAAAATAAACAAACTGCCTTCTCAAGAAAAATGACAACACCCCAAAACGTAAACGTTATCATTATCAAAAAGAAATTGTGCACGATTTTCTCTGCTGCTCATGCGGTGCAATGGCTGCAAAAGATGACACGATTGATCGCTGTTTTGGTCTGGTGGCTGAGCCACCAACAGTGGCTTAACCACTAATGCCATGTGTGCTGGCAGTACTGACATACTGTGTGGACTCTGCGCATATTTTAATGCTCTCTCCATACCACTTGGGAGCTACTTCTTCAAACAGTCAAACAAATTTGTTGTGTTGCCATTTTTTGGAGGCACCAACTTCCAACATACTTTGCACATCGGCTTATTTTGCTCAATGTAAGTTTGGAGATACCAAACCACAGCCAAACAGCCAATGTTTGGCTCCACAATAGACTCATTTTCAGAAGGTCATGACTCATATCTATTTCTCTGCCCTAAGCTCCACATTTAGCTTCACATTTGGTCATTCTGTTTACTTTTCTGGCGACTTGCAAGTGGAAGTGGAGCAGGAAATGCGGACTCAGATTGGCTGTTATCGCACCCTTTTCCACCATCTTTGGTTGATTAAATATGCTGACCAATGTAATTGATCTGAAATTCATCAGTACAATGTTCTGTATAGTTCAGCTTTGACTATTGGTGTGAAAAAACCAACTAAAATCAAGAACTGCCAGAAAGCAATGCAGAGAGCCTGGCCAAAACCAGCTAAGAGTTTATGCCTGATCCACGGAAAAGCACCTGCAACACAACAGCAATGTTAAGCTTAGTTTCAGAATATATTTCCACACCACGTCTAGCTATTTCTATGTTGTCAGAAAGCAGATCTGAACAGAAATCTGCTTGTTGACTGCCTGCCAGCCTCACTGCTCTCACTATGTTGTCTTTCTCACAGGGCCTAAGGAGATATTTCAGAGCATTCCTGGGAGATATAGTAGATAAGGCAATAATACAAGGCAAGATGAGACTCATGGTTATTTATTACCACGCCCAAAGCCAGGCACATGTTTTCATGTTAAAATCACCAGGAGCTCTTCTCAAGACACAGATGAGCAGCGAGAGCGACTGAAAGGAGCAGAACAGGGAATCCTCACTGTGCAATTAGAGCGAGGGGGCAGATGGCAGCTGCCCACTTTGGCCTACAAATTAATTTTGCTTGGCAATACCAAAATGTGGGCTTGCTGAGGGGAATGGCAAGAACATCCCAAAAGGAAAAAAAAAAAAAAATTTGTCACTTCAACAGTGGAGGTAAAAGTTATTTTATTAATATTTTTATGTGAATTCCACCTCTTCATGTGAACTGAAAGAGAAAAAAAGAAAAAGAGGGAGCCAGCAGATTTTTTTCCAACAGACAGAGGATCATCTTTGTAGAGGGACGGAGTGAGTTAAAGTGACTTTGAGCCCGTGGCGTTCCACACTGTTGCTCTGTTCCTCGCTGGTTTCCAGAGCAGGCGGGGGAAAGAGCTGGTTACAGGACTTTGGCCTCATGAGTGCAACTGGCATTAAATGATTCAAATGGCACCCCAGCTAAGCTGCCAGCATTGTCGCCCCTCATTTCCATCATGCCTCAGTGTTGTTTCAGAATTTGGCTGTTAAATAATCCACCTGTCTGTCTGCTCCCTGTAAAGCTGGGCGGAGCCATCACACAGAGGTGTCTGACCTGAGGAGGACAACAATATTTGACCAACCATAAAGCCTCCTGTCAACTTAACCATGTAGAAGGCTTTGAGTGATTTTAGGTGTGTGTGTGTGTGTGTGTGTGGCGGAGGCTGGATGTGTGCGTCTCCTTGCAGCAGGCCTTATTTGGCTTGTGTTTGACCGGTTACCTCCTCTCGTGTCCCAGAGGAGCTCTTGTTTCCGCCTGGCCTTGTACGGCCATCCTCCCTCCTGAACACACCCACTGAGAGCTCATTGGAGCGCCGCTTCATGCTTTAAATCACACACACTCAAACACATGGGATTATAGAGGACAACAGAAAAGATGCAGAGTTTGGTCTAAACACACTCATGTTTCCTGTTATGTTGTAGATCCACCTTGGTTTAGTTTCATAGAGGAAATTTCACTTTTGCAAAGAGCAGGACGGACTTTTTTTAGAGTTATCATAAGCGATATGGGTGATAAATTTCTGGATGTCATAATGAAAGGTAACCGCCTCTTGTTGCGCCTCTACAAAGCAATGTCACATTAAACTCTAAGAATATGAAGAAGAAAGCTTCACTTGTGTTTTAACTCCACAGTGGGTCTTAGAGGAAAATTTTCACACTTTATTTTTCTATAAAACAGACATTTTGTACATTTAAAGAGCAGAAAATGTCACCAATGCCTTAGAAAATCCTCTGTTTTAAACAGCAGGGAGAAATTTCCTGTTAAGATTAAGTCAGATGATGATAACCTACTTTTTGGAGATTGCCACCCCCCCCTCACTTTCTAGTGTTTTCACGCTTGTAAAGCATAATCTGTCCCTGCTTGGCCCTGCTGGAGTTCACCCTCTTCACTAATCCTGTATCACTTCATTCATTTGATGCCAAATGAGTGGTAACTTAGTAACAGAGCAGCTAGCGATCTCTGAAGTGTAATTTCTCACAGCAGAAAAGAAGTGTCCTTATTTCTGCAGCAGACTGACGACAGTCTGCTGAGCTGAGGCCCTTATGCTTCCTTGTGGGGTTGAAGTTAACACATGTCTAACGGACAACTTCCCCTCTGTCACCTCCTCTTTCCTCCCTCTATGCAGATTAAGAAGCAGCAGCAGGATGTGATGACCTTCTTTGCTGCAAATAAGATCGAATATGAAGAGTGTGATATCGCTGCCAACGAGGCCAACAGGAAGTGGATGAGGGAGAACGTTCCGGAGGAGTCCAGACCCGCTACAGGGAACCCACTCCCTCCACAGATATTCAATGAAGACCAGTATTGTGGAGTAAGTAAAATATAAAGTTTGATCCTCTAAATCATCAGCACATCGTTAATGAAATAACATTCATACCACGATGAATCAGTCACTTTTAGAGCTGAAAGTAGTGATGCGGACATCAAGCTCCTCTTCTTATCACACACAAACTAAGCCAAGTCTGTTTATGAGTTCAGACTTTTGACAAAGTGGAAAAGTCTGCTGTGGTCTGATGATAATTCAAACTCCTTTTGGAAATCATGGACATTGTGTCCTCCTGGTCAAAGAGGAAAATACAATCAGGATTCTTTTCACCACAAAGTTCAAAAGCCAGCTTCTGTGATGGTATGGGGGTGTGTTAGTGCCCATGGCATCATGGGTAACTGTCACAGTATCTGTGAAGGCAGCATGAATGCTGAAAGGTACATAAAGGTTTTAGATCAACATATGCTGCCACCCAAGCCATGTATTTTTCAGGGAGGTTCCTGATTGTTTCAGCAAGACAATGAAACCAAGACACATTCTGCACCTGTTATAATAGTGTGGCTTCGTAGTAAAAGAGTGCGGGTACTAGACTCACCGGCCTGGATGCACAATGTTACAACTTCAATGGAATTAGGAATGTATGTGGACGCAGGGTCTTAAGAGGTTAAACAATAATCAATAATGCTGGATCTATTCACCAGAAGTGTCCAGATTTTGTTAATGCCACATATTCATCAGGAGCCACGTGGGCTGACATGCACCAACCCAAACATGTAAAATGTTTATATGATAGAACCAGAAGTCCTGTGGTTGGTCTCCTATTTAAAAGCACAAGGACAACAACTCGGGACAGAAAATAGGGAGCCTGATAGAGACTGGAGACTTGTATAGAAATCACACTGCAGACACAGCAAAGCAAAAGTATGGAAAGCAAAAGTGGGCTTATGATAGCAATCGCCACCAGGGTCAGAATTAATGCAGAAGTTTTCACCAGACTAAAGACAGGATCAAAGGCAGAATGACTTAACGCCACCATCACACCTTTTACATCACCCTCACAAGGTGTGACAGCTCCATTTATATTAACTTCAGTAAAATTAGCTTGTTGTTTTGGCTTAGTCAGTATAGAGTATTAACATATTTGTCCACTCTCATGACTCTCGTTGTGTTAATCATGGGCTGTAAGCACCTGCTCTGGAGTGTAGACAGACAGAATTTGCAAGTATCCTGTGAACACAGCTGGGCATTCAGCAGCTAAAGAGCCAGATATTTCAGATATTAATCCATCATTACTCATCCATTCTTGCTTTTTAGCAAGTGAGTGATGGGTTAATGATTTACAAGTGGACACTGAGTGTGTTGCTTAGTGTCTGCTGGATTTTTTCAAACAGAAACTGTTTGCCTATATGCTAGCTGTGTTAGCTTCCACTAAAAAATACAGAGTAAGTAATAATTAAAGTTACAACTCCAGATTAGCCTTCACTTGCTATAGTCTGGTGTATTTCTGACATTATGTGAGGACATATATGATCTATAAATGTGGAATGAATCATTTTTTCAATCAGTTTGAATTTTATTGGGCAAAGTTAATGTAAAAATGTATATATCAGGGCACTTGACCAAAAAAGAAGCTCAAGGCTGTTGCACATCCAGTGCAGCAGGTGTTAGATCCACAGGAAACTAAAGATTTGAGCGACTAAGGAGAACGGGAAAATTGTAAAATCAATCAGAAGGCACAGTTTGTGGATTTTTGTCCTTGCACAGACATGAACACACACACACAAACAGTCATGTGCTCCCATTGGAGGGACATGGGTCTGTGGTCTGGGTGAACTGAGGCCTCCTGCTGTGCAGTCAGTTGATGCCTGTAAGTGAGATTGCACATTTGGGATGGGCTGTATTGAATGTCATAGACAAAGAGAACAGCATTTCCCAGGATACTTGCAGCTGTGTGTGTGTCCTGGTATGCATGTGGGAGATGAGGAGTGAAAACAAAGGAACGAAAAGGAGCAAGGGGTCAAGAATAGAGAGATAGAGAGATTCTGTGGATGAATAAATAGTAAATGGGTGAGTGTGTCAGCTTGTTTACTTTTGGCTCCACTCTCAAAGACAGTGCCCCCCTGTCAGAGTGACTACTGAGGCCTGTCCTTTGACAAAAAGCAAACCACGCCTGACAATGCCTGTCTCACAAAGAGTTCCCAATGTAGCTGCTCAGATTTTCACCCTGAGGCGCTGGTCCAGACCTGACTTACGTGATCATTCCTCAGGTCAGAGCAGCTGATCTGTCTGATTGATTCTCATCTGAACTTCTCTTTCTTTGTCTCAGAACTATGAAGCCTTTTTCGATGCCAGAGAGGACAACGCCGTGTACGCATTTCTGGGTCTGACTGCTCCCCCAGGCTCAAAGGTAATCTTATGAACACAAACACACACTGATGTCTGTCCGTGCTTTGAACCGCAGACCCACAGCCGAACCATGTTTCCTGTAAAAGCAGCTTACGTTCTTAAATATATATTTATCCTCACAGTGTGATTTTCATAGAGAGAACACATATTACATAATACATCTGTTCATGATAATCAAACACCCAGACTGGCCTCTTCTGCTGCTCCTCTTACTCATGCTCACTGGCACCTCCCCTCTATCGTGACAGGGACTGCAGGGAGGTGTGCCAGTTACCATAGAAACAGGGGGGGTTTCCTATGTGCTGTGGTAGGGGACACATAAACCAATATCCTCCATTTTGATATAACACAATCATCTCTCTTTCCTTTTCTGTGCCTTTGTCTCCAGGAAGCCTTGGCTCTAGCAAAGAAAGCGCAGCAGTAGCAGTTTTACACAGAGACCTCAGGCTTACACCTTTACCCAGACCCAGACCCAGACCTGGACCCAGACTGACCTGGACCTGATCCAGGAAGAAAAAGAAGCAACATTTCACTCAGCTTATAAATAAGTGGACGGTTTTGATTTACTTTTATAAGTATGTTTTTTTTAATTTTGTGTTCTTTGTTCAGCTGTGCCTTGCCAGCTGTTGTGTATGGAGGTACCACAGCAGAGCATTATGGGTAACTACAGACTGTTCTGCTTCCTCCTATTAACCTCAGCCTGCCATTGCTATTGGTCGAAGGACATGTCAATCAAACATTAGCTTAAATGTACAGCCATCTCTTTCAGACACAACAAAATGTACAATACTTTAAAAATTATTCATAACTTGGTCAACAGAACGCCATCTGTGATCAAATTTGAGCCAATGACATCATTAGTTCTGTGATAATCATCACCGCCATCATACAAGCCAAACTGATTCAATCAGAACAAATCATAATCATGAGTCCTGATACATAAAGTCATATTTTGCGCTCATGTGCGTTATGTCATCACACAAACTGTGGCACCTTTTTCTGGAAGTTCATTTTACATTTCCATTCTTGATGTTATTATTTACCTTTTCTTGTCTTAATGCTGTTTTAATGGCACTCTTTTTATACAAGATGAAATATGTTAAAAACATATAATTGAAGCCAAACTTACCAATTTGCAAACGTGAAATGAGTTTTGTTGTTTGCTGTATTTGTTTTTCGGAGTTGAGTAAAGCGGTTTTGTGGAGCTCACAGCATCCTCTTTCAGACTGTGTTGGTAATTCCTGTTTTACGTAAGTTCATATCTTCCCCAAAATAAATTAAAAATAAGACTTCAAGTAAACTGTTATCCTCACTCCTCGTACACTGTGGTGTTAGTCACGAAATTCTATGTTTCAGTGACACAGTCCGACTGAAATCTGCCTTCTCATAACAAACTGTGTTTTTTTACAGCATAATAAATGATTTCAAGTTTAATGAGTTTAATGAGCTTTTATTGAACATGGCCTAATGCTGCCATGCTGTTGGTTTGAAAGACTTTAAGGACTCTGCTTGGTTGGTTCTGCTTGTTTAAGAAGAGAGGAAACTTAGTTTGAGAGACATCCCATGCTTCCTTTTTTCTTTTTAGGCAATATATATTTCAAAGGATATTATCTCACCACTTAAAGTGTTTGGTAAATTTTTTAAATGGGTTTTGAGTTCATTCATGGGATTTTAAAATAAGAAACATGAGACCTCTGTCTGTTATCCAGTTTTATTTATTGTTTTTCCTAGATATTTATTGGGCTTAAAACAAGACCTTGAGGTTGAAATTTCATACTACCCATTTGTGCAACAATAAAGCTTATTGAGTCTTGAATAAGATAATCCTGCATTTGCCCCACAATGGAGGGAACCTGCAGTATTATAGTACCAAAGTGTTGAGTGCTAACATTACAAAGAATATATTAGACAGAATAATATTATAAGTTTAACTTAGGAGGAAGTATGCAGAGAACTATAAACAACAAGAAAATTTTAAAATACCAAGATACAAGTATGAAATGTGCACAGACTGATGACATAAAGTAAAAAATATGCACAGAACTGTAAGGTGGTGTAGAGATATTGCACGTTAAGGGTTGAGGTGTAGTGAGGGTTTGAAATATATGTACAAGTGTTTCTTGGAAAGAGGCGTATTAAGTGACATGACAATGTGCTTTTTCTTATCTCTGTAAAAGTAATCTGGCTTTAAAAACAGTTCTTAACTCTGAACAAGCACCAGGGCTGCTTCGGTGGAAAGGGGTATTTGATACTGACAGATGGGTGCTTGTATGAGTGCGTCTGTTTTTGTGCTGGCAACATTACTTTATATTACACCAAAAACCTTTCTGCAGCAACTCAGAGGAAAGAAATAAAGTAAGACTTTCAAAATGAGGGATAAACAGTAAAAGAGCCTGTTTCATTACTTTAAGTCCTGAAGCACTCCCAGCTGAATTTAGGATGAAACCATCAAAAAATGTTTTATAGAGCATCCAATTCTTGTGACATTTACTAAGCAGTGCAAAACACAATCGACTGAAATGTGTCTCTGTAGGAATTCAGTTTTTCTCTAGGATTATGCTCCTGTGCAGACTAACTTTGAAATGTTTTCATGTAAATGCTCCTCTCAGGACCCTCACACCCTCAGTTTTTACCCAACAGCAGATGATGAAACAAATTTATGAGCAGTTTTCATCAAGCACTGTCACTGATAGAGATGAAACTCAGAAGCTGCTCTTGTGGTCGAACGTGTGCCAGTTGTCTAACCACTCAAAGCAATGTGGTGTAACATTATGTAAATTCACCTTTTCAAACAGACAGTCGCTCACCCATGTTAAAGGCTGCTTTGCTTATCTGTAGTAGTTTACTTTTCTAAAAACCATGACCAGCCTTTAAACTGAGCCACCATGACTGATGACTGAAGATCAAATACAACTCTCTACGAGTGTGGTGCAGACTTTTTTTTGCCTGTTTCAGATCTCTGTGGTGTCCTCCTTGAACTCCTCACATAGTTTCATTTAATATTTTTAATGCCTTCGGTAAGATTTCATATATAAATAAAATATTTTTCATTTTGACATCATTTGTCACCTCATCATTACTTTTTGACCCTTCAAAGGTGGAGAGCCGATAAACTACTTTATGCCACAGTTAAACAATTAACGTTTGCTTTTATGGTACAGGGTTTGTTTTCACAGAATTCAACCACAGTAAGGAGACTGAAGGACTCCTCTCCTTGAGCCATAACACCAAGTGTCTCAGCTTGTGATTCATTTGCATTTCTCTTTTCTCTGAATGTGATTTTTAGTATACAGTACACTAATAAAGGAAGTGTGTTTGTGGGGTGGAGGGGCCTCTTCTCAGATGCAGAAGTGAAACAGCATTGTTAAACTTGACTTTTCAATACACTCAAACTCTGAGCTATTTGCGCCAGAGACAGACGTTTGGACAACACGAAGGAGTGAAAGAGGCATAGAAGAAGAGATTAGTCCATCTGAGTCATGTTAGCGGAAGGTTTTCTCAGAGTTCTACGTTACAGAGAGGAGAGAAAGTTTGCTTCAACCTCCAAACTGAGGAGTTCACAGACACACACGCATTGTACGGATCATCTGAGCGGCACCCTCTCTAGATCAAGCTCCACAGAGTCACAGGCTGATGAAGCTGAAGCAGGTAAGCAACTCTAAATGTGAACTGAACTCTAATAATTTGATAACTTACCGTAAACTGTCTGCAGCCTGTTACATAACCTATGAGTTAACATACAAAAGGTTCTGTCCTCACTTCCCCATTTCATCAAACACTCTTCTTTTTGTCCCTTTCAAGCATATATTTAAAAATCAAAAATACGACTATTTTTTTTCTTCAGATTCAAATCAGAACGAGTTTGATATCGACCAGTTTCAAGGGCTTAAAGTGATCCCTGAGGCTCCTGCAGGCCTCTTGATCCCTGGTTGTTCCCCTGTTCCTGCACTGGACCCTGATATTGAGCTTTACCTGGAGGATTGTAGCCTCCTGGATCAGTACCCAGACCTGCAGGTGGCTGACTCAGGCCGCATCTCACACAACCCACCAAGAGCCATCATCACTCACATCGTCGCCCCTGAAGTCTCTGAGCAGCCTGAGTGGGTGGTTAGACAAGAATCTCAAGGTGAGCTGATGACGTCAATCCCAGACCAGGGTTATCTGGTCATGGGCGCCAGTGCCAACACCAGCATGGATCTGCTCGGACCCAGACTGGAGCCCATGTCCAACTCGGTGCTGAATGGGCTGCTGGACAAACAGCTGGAGGAGGTGTACATGCAGCATCTGGCGGATAATTTAGCTCGATGTAACTCACATCTGGGAAACAGCCTCCTGCACGGCCTGGTGCCCCCACCGCAGCCCAGCAGCCAGTTGGGAGGGCCCGACTCACTGGAGGCCATTCTGGAGGGAGGAGACAACGACAAGAAGATCAGTTACCTGAGCACCCAGAACTTAGCCCCCTGCTCATCCCACTTCAGCTCACCTGTGCTGAGGATTTCAGAAGCTGACAACAATCCTCTTCAGTGAGTGTGATAACTCACACACTCTGCAGGAGAGGAAGGTTAATGTGACGCTTCATTTGTTTTTCTCTGCTTCTTCCTCTTTCATTCTAAGCTCACACACGCTTCTGAAACGTCTAAATCTGACTGTTTCAGTTCATGAAAGTGTGCTTTTAGTTTTGTTTTCTTAGTGCCTTTGTTTGCTGGCTTGGGGAAATAATGCCTCACATTCACCTGCTCTTATGCGCCATCTGCTGTCAGATTGTTGTACAACATCAACCTGCTTCCACCTGCCACGGCTCAGAATTAGTTTTATTGCCGCTAGAGGGTTTATGTAAGATATATGTTAGAATTAAGCAGAATTTGAAAGATGTGAGGATGTACATGAATTTTTTTGGTGAAAATAAAATAAAGAACAAGTTTTGTGGTGCATCTGGGATTATTTCTGATGCATTCCAGTCTACTTTCTCCATAATAAGTAATCAACTCCTTTATCATTTTACACTATAAATTCTCTCATCTATCATACCTTAGATTTGATTTTTTGACCAAAGTAGGAGGGTCTCTCCCTCAATAACTAAGGTATTTTCAATCAAATTTTTGTTTGTCAAATGGCACTTTCAAATTTGCTTTAAGAGGAACAGAGTAGTTGAATAGTTGGATAGTATGTCACATTCTGATTTAAATGAGCTGTTTTGAAATGACTTGGCCATACAAATCCTGTCTCAGTGCTCTGAGTGATTTCTAAAGAGTGGAAAAACTGCATGATGGTGACCTCACTGATAGTTGTAAAATGTTAATTATAGTCCCTGTTTTATTTTTCTTAAATGTAAAATGATGTCAAGCTTTACATTCCAAATTTTAGGTGTTTTTCTTTTATCTAAAATTTAAAGTAGTTTGACAGATTTTTATCTCAAGTCTGATGATGTGTGAGAGGCCTGTGAAGATGTTTATATTTTAAATGAGTGAAGCTGCTGCGACATGTTCGTGGTCACAGTGCTCTGTGATTATGTGCCATAATTACACCATGTTGGCTCTTGAGCAGTAAAACACAAACCCCAACATCAATCTTGTGTTGATAACTTAGATATGTTTGTTGTGTTTGGGGGATAAAGTTGGTTTCTAACTTTTAAAGGTTAAATTCTCAATGTTTGTGTCCATGAAGGGAGAAAGGTAATGACCAAAGTCCTTTTTTATTTTTTTAAATTAAACTGCACAGAAAGATAGAGACTTCATGCTCACAAACCTGCATGCATCTGACTAGACCAATAATATTTTAAAACTGTTTTTTTTTCTGCTTAGTGTCAGGGCACTTTTACAGTGAAATATAAAGTTCTTATTTTTTCTTTTCTTTTTGCTCTATTACAGTGGGTTCAATCCTTTCTTGAAGCTATAAGGTCAACTTGACATAGTTGTGAGCCCTTTTAAGTGAAATTACGACAAAATGAAAGAAACAAATGAATCATTTCAACTATAGGGAGTCCTGCCTCTCTCAGGACATTTCAGTCTGAAAATGCTTTGCACTGACAGGGTCAAACTCAGGACATACAAAAATGAGAGGGCTTTAGAGATCCAGACAAACTATAAGTGTTAAGACCTTTACCTGGGCTGAAACTCAGGAAGCACTCTCACTTCAGTGTGTTGTAGAGGCCAGACCTTTTATTTAAGATTTTGAAGTTTGGTGTTGACCTTTTTCCTGCATGTTATCATCTGAACTGTACGTGTGTATGATGCACGTTTGGTTTTTATTGTAAATCAACAAAATAACAGCAATACAGTGAACACTTCAAGAGTGAGTCAAATACTTTATTCTGCTGAAGCATTAACAGCAAATAGACTTAACAGACATCTCTGAAAGTTAGTGATGAAAAAAAGCACATATGTGACTTATTGAACAAGCAATGGCCTCAGTATCAATATCCCGACACGACTGTCTGTTCTTTCTGTATCAAATACATGTGTTATTTTTGACACTGGTATGTAGAAATAGCTGCCGAAAAAGCAAAGCACCAACTATAGTTTGTTGGTTGATCATCTTAGAGACATAAGGAAAACATTTTCTTGTCTCCAAAGCTTGTTTATCACATGAGGGATGAGTTTTTAAAAAGAAGTGGAGCAGGGCTACAGGGGCTTTATAAAACATCAAAAAGATGCTCTACAGCACATTTTCATAATAGCTTACTTGAGCACTGAATAACAGACAAATAACTGAGATTTTTGCAATCTTACATCTATGAGGTTCCTGTTTTAGTGATAGGACTGTGAAAACATGTTCTTAATAAGGAAAACATAAATCAAGTATAATCTGTGAGTTTTGTTTTGAATGCCCTGTATTTTTAACAGTTAATATTTGATATGGTTAACCATTGCCTGAGTAACTTCAGGGTGCTGCAGTGCTGCCACTGAGTGGTGAATAACAACCTCAGCAGGTTATTGTTTCATTTATGAATCCCCATGAACAGATTACAGACATAAAAAGTGTGATTCAAACTCTTTTTTTGGACTGAAAAATTATGTAGCAACTTCAAATGTTAGTAGAACATCTTGTTAATTGAAAAAAAATGCTATATGTTTGACATTTCAGAGCAAAGGAAGCTTGTGTGACATTTCAAGAAAGTACAGCAAATAATGTGTAAATAAAGAATGTGACTCTCCTTTTACTCTTCACAGTTCCAATTGAGGATTTCTGTACTTCTCTTTTATGATGGTCCTCGGAATCTTTTTAGGAGAAGACAGTGAAAATTGTTAAACTCTTGAACATGATAATGAGATCCATGACCTCTGGATGTAAGGGTATTCTCCTTTTTGGTTAAACTGGACACAGAAGTATGCAAACAACCTCAGAGCAATCTTATTTTGGTCTGATGCTCAGTTACTTTTGGCATCTTCAAGCATGCGATGCTCCATCTTATGCACAATAACACACCTCATTTTAAGACCAACCAACCCCATAGCCACTAATGTAGGTCTAAGTTTGTCTGCTGTTTTTTGCAACATGAGCTTAAAATTGGTTTGAAAAATAACAACGCTCTGTGGTATATGATAGTTTCAGCATTTACCCAGTCACACCTCCTTTACAGCTCCACTTTCAAATCTCCCTTTTGTCTGAAAATAACAAGGAGGTGAGGGCTAAATCACCAGACTCATAGCTCCAAAAAATGCATGTGATAAACCAAAGTACATTAAATACATCATCACGTATGACAACAAAGCACAGTGCTGTATGTATCTAATACTTCATGACCACTAAGTTCAGAGAAATAAAAAATCCAAATAGACTTGAAACATTTTCCATCAGCTTAAAGTTCTTGGTCACGCTTACTGAGGTTTTCTCCTCAGTCTTAATTCTTGCTTGTGTTGTATCTTGTTTTTGAAAAAAGTGTCTGCTAAATGAAACTGGAGAATTGTTGAATTGTAGCTTTCAAACAAAAGCTCCAAGATTTCAGCTCTCTTGTCTCATCTCATTTTTATCCCATCTCTCAAACTGCTTACCTTCAAGTCTGTGTTCAACTTTCTTCAAATTTCACAAAGAGGTGTTACCAGGTCTCAGTATTGTTTTTGTTTTGCTGCTACAAACACCAGGGAGTTTTCATGCTGCGCTGTTTATGCTACTGTCAGCTTTTACCGCTGCATCTTCTCCTCTTATAACATTAACCTTTTGTTTTCAAACTCATTGTTACTGTATCTAAAGACCTTGATGTAGTGCTTTGAATAAAACTGCTGAATATTTGGCTCTTGTTGTAGTCATGCTGATGCTTTGATAACCTCTCTGAAATGTGATTCTGCTGTTTCAGCTTCCTGGGTGATTGAGGTGAGTTTAGCCTCAGCTATTCTTTACATTAAATGTTTATTTGGAAACAAAGATGATGAATATAGCTGACTCTTCCCTGAGTTAGATTAGCATTTCAGCATGTTGATATGAGCCTTTAGCCTTAAGCTAAGGCTGTAGACTCTGTTTGGTGACCTTTTGACCTCACATCAAAATGTTGAAATTTATGACATGACTCTCTTCAGGAGAAAAACACTTATTGACTAAGCAATAAGCTGATCGCAAATGTGATTGAATCGCAATATGGCCTGCTGCAGTTTTCTCATTGCAGACAGTGCAATATTTCTTTCACCTGAAATGTGTTAGAATACCAGATGAATCTTTTGCAGTAGATTTTTTAATGTTCTGTGCCAGTGTTACTCAACCCTGCTCAACCAGTCAGGCCAGGCAGAAAGCATCTACAAAACCCCTTTTAGTGCTAATAATCTAATTTTAGATTGGGGATTATGATCAGATGTGTGTATAGATATAAGCCTTTTTCAAGATCATTCAGAAACTACTCATAGTCCCTTTAATATAACCCAAAGCTGTGAAAGCCAGATATAAGAAAAACAGTTAGGAATACAGGACATACAGAAAATACTAAAACTTGGACAAGTTACAACTTTTTGTATTGTGCAAGAAATCCTTGTGATAATGTTGAGAAAAATTAAAAAAATAAAAATCAAATGACAAAAATTTCAGATCACAGCATAGTTTAATTGCTGATAAATTGATTTATTAAATAACGTATGAAACGTGTGTGTGAGTGTGTGTGTGTGTGAGCTTTGAACTGGTTGAGTATCAGTGCTTGCTCAGGGATTCCTGTGCACATTAGTGGCAGCAGAAGTTATAGTCAGGCTGTTTTGTTTTTGTGTGTGTATATATGTGTGTATTCACGTGTGTCTGTGTGTATGTGTGTGTGTGTGTGTGTGCCTCACTCCCCCTGCCCCTGTCACCCCCTGGCTCTCTCTCCTGCTCTCCCAGCATGGCTGCAGGATGGCGGCTCTGTGGACTCTCTCATTCTGCCTGCTCTGGCCTGCACGTTTGGCCCTGACCCCCGCCGCTCGCCTCCCTCAGCCCCACAGCCTTCCCCCCGCGCTGGGCCTGAACAGCACTGATGGCAGCCTGTCTGTGGATTTGCCGATGGCTCTGAGAGTTTTCAGTGTGGACTACCACCATGTGCAGGCTCCCTTTGAGATCGTGCTGTGGATCATGCTGGCCTCCCTGGCCAAGCTGGGTAAGCTCCATTTGGTCGTCTGCTCAAACGTGAACAGTCAGCAATAGATCAGACGATGCTGGAGCTGGTTTCATGTTGTCAGAGATTTGACATTTGAAGTGAACCGTCCATCCATCTGTCACCTCATAGAATGCAACTATACTAATGTGGTTTCTTATACAACTGTTTCAGATTTATTCTATTCTTTCAGAAAGGCTGATTGAGTTTGTCTGAAGTTCTGTACACAGGGAATATTTCATGATATACCTTGTTTTAGAGCAACAGACAAGCTGAAGCTCAAAATATGAAAGTATTGTCTCTGTGTTTGTCTCTGTCTGTCTCTCTGTGTCCTGCAGGCTTCCACTGGTCAGGTCGAGTCCCAGCTGTCGTCCCAGAGAGTTGTCTCCTCATCATGGTGGGCCTGCTGGTAGGAGGAGTGATCTACGGCGTTCGCCACTCAGCTCCTCCAACACTCAGCGCTGATGCTTTCTTCCTCTTTCTGCTCCCACCAATCGTCTTGGATGCAGGATACTTCTTACCAGGGAGGCTGTTCTTTGAAAACCTGGGCACCATCCTATGGTAGTGTTCAGTCAAAGGTTCATTTTAAAGGCACCATGTGGAGTTTTTGGACTTGTCCTTCTCTTATTATGGATAGGATAGAAATCAGCCTGGAGTTGGTTGAATAATAATAATAATAATAATAATAATAATAATAATAATAATAATAATAATAATAATAATAATAATAATAATAATAAAGGGCGAGAAATGAAAGTGTTTGGATCATTGCTGGTAAAGCAGTGAGAAATAAGTTAGGATCTTGTTTTTCTCAATCAGTAAAACAATCTTTCGTGCTAGGTTTAAACTGGGTACCCTGTGAAACCCGATATCAAAACAGGCTAACATCTGGTCCCATCTTACACAATAAGACCCTGTCTGAGCCCATTTTAATTGTCTGTGTTGAGAGCACTTTGCAGCATTTACTGAGTTACAGTCATGGAGGGAAAGATGAGGCAGAGAGAACCATAACAACATGAAAAACATGAAAAACTGTACTAACAAATATAAAACAGAAAGATGTGTACCATTTTCAAGAACTTCAAATGAAGTCTAATAGATTATTTTCATTTCTTTTGACATCAAGTTTTGTAGTCCTGGTTGATGCTGGTATAAGATCAAGGATTTTCTACTTTTATTGAAGTTGGAAACAACACAAGCAGAGCTTCATTCAGCTGACGATCAAAATAGCTTTGAATCAAAGGATCTGAATCACTGCTTCATTCACTCCAGTCATTCAACTAGCTTCAAATGTCAGACATAGTTGAAAAAAAGGTCTCAAGAGTACAGTGAGAAAACCAATACAAAGGTAATTTTTTCTTTTTATCATCTTCTAACCTCTGTCCTCTTCTGTAACGGTGCTGCCCTTGAATCTTTCTTCTCCAGGTATGCCGTCCTGGGAACCCTGTGGAACGTTCTGGGTATCGGCCTGTCCCTGTACGGCGTGTGTCTCCTGGCTCAGAGCTCTCTGGGTGACGTGTCTCTGCTCCACTGCCTGCTGTTTGGCTCTCTGATCGCTGCCGTCGACCCCGTGGCCGTGCTCTCCGTCTTCCAGGAGATGCATGTGAACGATCAGCTTCACATCCTGGTGTTTGGAGAGTCTCTGCTCAACGATGCTGTGACTGTGGTGAGAGCAGGGAAAGGCACCAGCTGGACTCAGAATCACAGAAAACACCATACACAATAAATGTCTCTTCTTCTTTCAGGTGCTCTACAAACAGTTTGAGTCCTTCCTACGTCTGCCGACAGTGTCAGGGTTGGATGTGCTGCTGGGGGGCTGCAGGGTGGTTGTAGTGGGTCTTGGGGGCCTGTTTGTGGGCCTCTTCTTTGGTTTGTTGGCAGCCCTCACTTCACGGTTCACCTCCAGAGCTCAGGTCATCGCCCCGCTCTTTGTCTTCCTCTACTCCTACCTGTCCTACCTGACCTCAGAGATGCTGCACCTCTCTGGGATCATGGCGTGAGTATCAGACTAACCACAGACGCACAGTTTCAACAGTGATTAGCAACATTTCAGTGTGTTTCATGTTTTCTTTTTGCAGTATTGTGACCTGTGCTGTGACCATGAAGCAGTACGTGGAGGCAAACGTCTCCGAGCGTAGCAACACCAGCATTCAGTACTTCCTGAAGATGTGGAGCAGCGTGAGCGAGACCCTCATCTTCATTTTCCTGGGTGTGTCCACCATCCAGGACGTCCACATGTGGAGCTGGCCCTTCGTCTGCTCCACTCTGCTGCTCTGCCTCGTCTGGAGGGCCACAGGTAAATTCTCCCAGCTGTGATGTGGGAGGAGTGAGCTCCACTGGAGTGATCAAACTGGGGGAATCAACGTTTGTGTGTGTTTGTGTGTGTGTGTGTGTGTGTGTGTGTGTGTGTCTGCTCTGAAGGTGTTCTCCTGCTGACTGCTGTGGTCAACAAGCTCAGAAGAAATGCTGTGACCTTTCGCGACCAATTCATAATCGCCTACGGAGGCCTGAGAGGAGCAATCTGCTTTTCCCTCGTCTTCCTGATCGATGACTTTCCAAAGAAGAGACTCTTCATCACCACTACCATCGTGGTCATCCTCTTCACTGTCTTTGTACAGGTGCAGATAAAACCGCTGTATGAATAAAGATTTGACTTCATGGTCTGTCACATTTGTCCAGGTTGTTCAGTTTGTTTTGCTTGTTTACAGGGAATGACCATTAAGCCTCTGGTAGAGCTGCTGGATGTGAAGAGGAAGAAGAGAGCCTTTCCCTCTGTCAGTGAGGAGATCCACAGCAGGGTGAGGGGAGTTGGGGGGTGCTTGACCTATAACATGGCCTTAGAGAAATACAGTACACTGTAGGAAAATTTCACAGTAAAATAATGGTTAAATACCGGCGGCTGGGATGCCACTGATTTTCTATTTTACAGTGCATGTACTATAATTTATTTTTACTGCATAAAACTGTATACTGGGTTACAGTATATGACTTTAAAATAATAGTCAAATACTGGCAGCAGGGTTGTTTTTCAGCTTATCAGCCAATAGGGTAAGAAAAAAAAATTCTTGAATTGAGACATTATCTTATTTTTGAGAAACATGTTGAGTAAAAGTCATTACCCCAGACCTGTTAAGTGAATATTCAGTCCAGTAAGACCATTTAAAACTAAGATGATGCATAAACACTTAATTAGATCTCATTTTTTTCAGAGTGAAAGATTCTTCAAGACACCGCTCTGAATGATATTCTCTCATTGTGTCTCCTTTCAGCTCATTGATCACCTGTTGGCAGGAATAGAGGACGTGGTTGGTTACTGGGGGCAGCACTATTGGAAAGACAAGTTAGTTTTTCATGTTTCACCTTTCCTCTATCCTCTGCCCTCAGATTTCTGCATGCCTTTTTTATCTAATACTTAAAATCACCAGCAGGGGGCAGCAAATACTGCATTCAAAAAGTTTCTGATAATTGTCTGCACTTGAAACTGTGTCTATTAGGTACTGTAGTGTGTTTTATTTGTGTGAGGTTTGAACAGTTCAACAGGAAGTACCTCCGCCGGTTCCTTATCCGAGAGGATCATCAGGCTCGTTCCAGCATCCTCAGAGTTTATCAGGAGCTGGAGAGGAGGGAGCAGAGAGCTGACGAGGAGGCACCATCACTGTGAGATCTTTCTTCCTTAACTTCTTAAATTCAACTCTCCCCTTGGATCTGAGTGAAGAGTAACTTTGTGAAAGCCTTTTTCATTCCCACTTGCTGCTGTTTGAAAACAATGTTAAACTGTGTTAATCACTAAACTTCCTTCCAATACCAACTCTTCACTCTGCCTCTAAAAACAACTGATGTATCACTCTTCACAGCTGTGTTTCTCACTAAACATTGTGCCCTTTCACACTTTATGTTTAGTGTGGACCCTCGCTCCCACAGCCGCCCCCTCCTCCCAGAAGACATGGACAGCATCCGGCGTATTCTCTCCAGGAACCTTCAAAGCTTCAACAACAAGGTAAACTCACGCTCTGGTTTGAGGAATCATAGAACAACAGAGCATTTAAAGTTGAGCCTTTACATCTACTTCTCTGGATCATGTGTGTGTGTGGTCACTCCAGCAGACACCAGCGTACAGCAGACACACTCTGAACCAGGATGCCAGCAGGGACCGAACTAGAAAGCCTCTGCACAGACACCAGAGTCTGGGAGAGAGATGCACGTTCACTCAGGTGCTGCAAGTAAAAGAGCACACATGCTCCAGTATTACAGATCCTTTTTTCCAAATTTACATAGCAAACAACTGAGTACTCACCAAGGTATCAGACTCGTAAATGATCTAGACATGTTAGATTGTGCACACATAGCTTTGATTTAAAAGTAATTGAACTTGTTTTCATACTTCTGGTTTGTGGTGCAACTTAAATTAAGTTCCAATTATTGAGCGGATCTTAAACTCAGAAAAAAAAAATACCAAAAGTCTTAATTAAAGTAAAAATTGTTCCAAAACTCAGACATATCTCAGGTTGCTTAGTTTAAGATTAACACATAATACATCAGTTGAAAACATATTTTGACCTATTTAATGGCTCAGAAATGTAAGAAAGATGGGCCTCATTCATAAACAGTGCATGCACACAAATTTGAGCTTAAATTGTGCGTAAGAACGTTTGATGCACAAATCTGTGAATTATCAATATATTTTACTTGAAGTTCCTCTTACTTTATGAACAAATTTAGAACTTTTGCAGACATACACACAAATGATGAATGACCAGCTTTCTAAAAAATGTAAAACACAGACTCTTTTAACTAAAAGCATAACATTTAAAAATTACTTTCAGTAAAAGAAAAAAGCCTTGAATATAATTAATTAATAAAAACTGTGCATTGTCTAAATTTATTTAACAATCATGAAACTAACACCTGAATTAGATTTAAGTTTTTTAAGTGTATTTATTGGCTTTTTGAATACACTGATTCCATATATGTTGCTTTTACTGTGAAAGGGGGAGGATGGGGAGGCCAGTGGCTCTGGAAGACCAAGAAAAGGACTCTGCAGGTCTCATACAGGTAAAGCCTCTGTTAAATACCCACCAAATGCAAAACTAAAGCAGAATAATAAATAAAAATAATATGAATCAGATGAAATATTACGATATCCCCTCAGGATTTTAAGCAGGAGTTGGAAACTTACACGACCAGTTTCACTACACTGATAAAATAAATAACTTTGATTAATAAATGACTTTTTTTTCCTTTTATCATGACTGTACTGCAAAAACACCAGCTAAATACTTCTAGGAATTTAATTATTTTCCTGACCTTTGACCCTGACGCTCCAGTTTGACCTTCCTTTCTCTCTGTAGTTTGCTCCATGAGCCCAAGAGCTGTCTCCCAGGACCCACCAGTTTCTGCAGCCCCCTCTCAGATTACAGATTCAAGTTCCCCCTCTTTTCTCAGAGAGGACAACATCTCTCCACAGCACCAAGCTCCTGGAGGAGGAGCCCGTAAGAAGCACCTGAGCTTTGTTTTGGAGAATGAGAAGGAGCAATGAGCAGGGACGAAGGACAGAGAAGTGAGAAAATGACATCAAAGACTTTGGCGTGTTAGGTAATTGCAGCATGGCTTCATACGGCGATACCTCGTATTTATTTAGCCATAGTTGTGGGTTTCAGGAGTGTTAGATAATAAGCCTCTGCAATTTCATGGATAACCTTCAATTAAAAGTGTTAGGTGTTTGAAATAATTCAGCCTCTGCTTTTATCAGTGTGAGTGTTTGCCTGCTGAAATAAAACTCCTTTGCTGGAGGTTTCAGAGCCATTTGCGTGCCTTGTCTAATTTATTTTCAAAGTGGCGTTCAAAGTGTGACACCTACCTCANCTCTGGTTTGAGGAATCATAGAACAACAGAGCATTTAAAGTTGAGCCTTTACATCTGCTTCTCTGGATCATGTGTGTGTGTGTGTGTGTGTGTGTGTGTGTGTGTGTGTGTGTGTGTGTGTGCGTGCGTGTGTGGTCACTCCAGCAGACACCAGCGTACAGCAGACACACTCTGAACCAGGATGCCAGCAGGGACCGAACCAGGAAGCCTCTGCACAGACACCAGAGTCTGGGAGAGAGATGCACTTTCACTCAGGTGCTGCAAGTAAAAGAGCACACATGCTCCAGTATTTCAGATCCTTTTTTCCAAATTTACATAGCAAACAACTGAGTACTTACCAAGGTATCAGACTCGTAAATGATCTAGACATGTTAGATTGTGCACACATAGCTTTGATTTAAAAGTAATTGAACTTGTTCTCATACTTTGGGTTTGTGGTACAATCTTGAATTGAGTTCAAATTATTGAGCGGATCTTAAACTCAGAAAAAAAACCCCCAAAAGTCTTCATTAAAGTAAAACTTGTTCCAGAGCTTAGACATATCTCAGGTTTCTTAGTTTAAGACTAACACATAATACATCAGTTGAAAACATATTTTGACCAATTTAATGGCTCAGATATGTAAGAAAGATGGGCCTCATTCACAAACAGTGCATGCACACAAATTTGAGCTTAAATTGTGCGTAAGAACGTTTGATGCACAAATCTGTGAATTATCAATATTTTCTTACTTGAAGTTCCTCTTACTTTACGAACAAATTTAGAACTTTTGCAGACATACACACAAATGATGAATGACCGGCTTTCTAAAACATGTAAAACACAGACTCTTATAACTAAAAGCATAACATTTAAAAATTACTTTCAGTAAAAGAAAAAAGCCTTGAATAGAATTGATTAATAAAAACTGTGCATTGTCTAAATTTATTTAACAATCATGAAACCAACACCTGAATTAGATTAAAGTTTTTTAAGTGTATTTATTGGCTTTTGAATACACTGATTCCATATATGATGCTTTTATTGTGAAAGGGGGAGGATGGGGAGGCCAGTGGCTCTGGAAGACCAAGAAAAGGACTCTGCAGGTCTCATACAGGTAAAGCCTCTATTAAATACCCACCAAATGCAAAACTGAAGTAGAATAATAAATAAAAATAATATGAATCAGATGAAATATTACGATTTCCCCTCAGGTTTTTAAGCAGGAGTTGGAAACTTACACGACCAGTTTCACTACACTGATAAAATAAATAACTTTGATTAATAAATGACTTTTTTTTCCTTTTATCATGACTGTACTGCAAAAACACCAGCTAAATACTTATAGGAATTTAATTATTTTCCTGACCTTTGACCCTGACGCTCCAGTTTGACCTTCCTTTCTCTCTGTAGTTTGCTCCATGAGCCCAAGAGCTGTCTCCCAGGACCCACCAGTTTCTGCAGCCCCCTCTCAGATTACAGATTCAAGTTCCCCCTCTTTTCTCAGAGAGGACAACATCTCTCCACAGCACCAAGCTCCTGGAGGAGGAGCCCGTAAGAAGCACCTGAGCTTTGTTTTGGAGAACGAGAAGGAGCAATGAGCAGGAACGAAGGACAGAGAAGTGAGAAAATGACATCAAAGACTTTGGCGTGTTAGGTAATTGCAGCATGGCTTCATACGGCGATACCTCGTATTTATTTAGCCATAGTTGTGGGTTTCAGGAGTGTTAGATAATAAGCCTCTGCAATTTCATGGATAACCTTCAATTAAAAGTGTTAGGTGTTTGAAATAATTCAGCCTCTGCTTTTATCAGTGTGAGTGTTTGCCTGCTGAAATAAAACTCCTTTGCTGGAGGTTTCAGAGCCATTTGCGTGCCTTGTCTAATTTATTTTCAAAGTGGCGTTCAAAGTGTGACACCTACCTCAAAAATACCTCGCAGTCATAAAAGCTGATAGTGGTTGTCCACACAAACCAATCCTGCCTCTCCTTGTTTCCTTTATAATGCACAGCACAGCCCTGGTAATTTGACAAGGACAGGCTCACTGCCTCCTAAAATAACCCGTGTCCCCCCACCTGACCCCCTCAGTTACTGAAGCTTCTTTTCCCCACAGCTCCCAGCATGCCAGGGAGTGGCTGTGGGAGCCAGACTGTTTGCTCTGGGACAGGGGCTGGGCAGAGGGCTGCAGAGTGGACACCAGTGAGGAGCTGAGGATTAACTGACCCGAGCAGAAACAGCAGTAAAGGAGTTTATAAACTAGAGTTATGAGGGTGGGAGCTGCGACCTTGGCGGGGGGGATATTTGGCATATTGGGGACGCTGTGCTTCTTCGTAGCTTTTGGAACAGACTATTGGCTGGTGGCCAGTGAAGACTGTGGACCGTACACATGGCCAACACAAACAACATTGAGTGGTGATAAAGATGCCAATGGGACTGAGGTAGGACAGATGTGTGCTCACCAGATCTGGCATTGAACAAACAGAATATGGTCACCAACTCAACCACACTACAGACCTTTACTACACACACTCAGAATTGCTCAGTGACATCCCATGACATTGTTTTTATCACTGAAACAACACATGCAAGAACCACAAAAAGACCAAAGTGGAACTTGATCATATGCCGTGTAGACTGGAGCTCGCACGCAATGTTACTACAGGATATTTAAAGAGTTACCAAAGATGAGAAGTCTGACACTTTTACAAAGTTTGTAAAAGAAAACCACGACACAGGTAGATTCCACATAGCAACACACGCAACTCACACTTTTAATTCAGTTTTAAGGATGTTGAATCAGAGTTACGCTCACGAAACAGTGAATTACTAAACTGAGCTGCTTTGTCTCTACATTTATTATTATCATTATTTTTTTTTTCGAACAAATACAAAACTGAAAGTTCTGTGGACATCAGCATTTGGGGAAGATGCTAACTTCAGCATACTAACATACTCTAGTGAATGAAAATGGAAACAGGTTAATGCGCTGAAAGTTTTACTTAAATAATCTGAACTTTGTTTCAAATACATATTTGTCACTCACACAAAGTACAGCTGAGGATCATGTCAGCACCTTTAAATAAATTTGATTTTGTTTAAGGGATATCTCAGTAAGTCTGAAGTGAGGTTGTAAGAGTTAAATGTTCCAGCCACAATCGATGGCTGTCAGCAATCACTCATTATTTAGTTTAATGGAGTTGAAGCCCATAGACTTGATCAGCTGACTGGTGCACTGAATACAGAAAAGCACATCTGTACTGCCTCCATAGAAAACTGTGGACCACATTAAAACAAAAACTCAAAATTAGGTGAATATTTTTTTGTCTTAATCCTTGTAAGAATGTATCGCTAGACTTGATATTTATGTCACATTTACTCAACAGGTCTCCGAAAATGTGTTTCAAGAAAGTAGAAGCCAAACCACAACCTTCAAATAAAGAATGCATCCCAATTCAAGAAACTGAAAAAAAATTTTTTTTTTTCTTTAAATTATTCCACGGAAATTTTTCTTTGCTTTCACATATTACCAGTCAGGCCTTGTTTTTATTTGAAATAAGATTTTCTTCTGTTCTCGTAAAGTGAATCCATATTGAATGAAGCCTTTAAGGACCTTTTTGCTTTAGAAATAAGATGTTTCTCCTGGTAGTTTTTCTGTTGAGCGACTGGCATCAGTTATTGAGAGTGTAATTGTAATAACTACTGACATGTAACTAAAACAACACCAAAACTGACATAACCTCATAAGTAGTTTAGGGAATGTAACATTTAGTGGTATTTTTCAGTCTGGACACAAGCGGGCGTCCATACAAGCACAGCCTTTACCTGAAGTGTGGACAAAGTTTTTTTTTTTTTTTTTTTTAACCAACCTTGTGTTCAAAAAACAATGCATAGATATTCCTCCCATATACTGATAATAATGACATCATCAAGATGTCATTGTATATTTTTGTGCTGTTTTCAGAGGAAGCTTAATACCCTACAAGTCGTGTTATCTTCAAGTATAAGCTCAGTGAAATACTCCTTTATTCTGAAGTTTATTCTACAAAGTGCCCAAAATGCAAAGTAAGGGATCTATTTCTAAAAGTTAATCCCCCTGTGAACTCCTCCCCAACATCACAGCACAACAAAGTCTTTCATTTTCAATAAAAGAGGATGACTTAAGTTGCCGTGTGTTTTTCAGCACCATCAATCATATTTTTGACAAGCAAATGGAGAGTATCGCTCATGCGTGTTTCATAAGTTCCCCTCTAAAACCTCACAGACGAGCAGGCCATAATCAGAACCACGTTTAATGCCGTAGCACCACTGAAGCACAGAATCACACAGAGCAGCTAACAGAGACATGATGACAAAGCTGACAGTAGTTTATGGTTTATCCATCCATGCATCTATAGAAAAGTTTGTCCGCTGATGTCAGACTGTCTCTCTCTCTCTCTTCTGTAGGTCCTGGTGGTAGAAACCATCACTGCTTTTCCTCCAGCTCTCTTTCTGCACCATGAGGGCTTCTTCAGGAGATGTGTGTTTCAGGTGGAGCCCACCGCGCACACTGTCCTGGCCACTCTCTTCAGTATGTAAACTTCTTATGAGGACAGAAAGCTTACATTGGGGCTGCTCCAATGTGTTGCATGTCTCCTGCACAGAAATGTGGTCAGCCTGACATGCAAATGAAGGAAGGAGAGAAAAATGTCTGTAACCTCCATATTTGACAGAAATGCATGGGAGAGTTGATATTTTTCTTGAACATACAGCATAACTCCTATCCACTGTTTCTCTGTATTTCTTTATGTTTGGTTCATTTAGTCCAGTTTCAGGCCTTCAAGAACAGATGAAGAGTCTGAAACTTTGCTTGATTTGTTCTTTTTCTATTCAGCCAACCAACCAGAATCCAAAGTCTGCATCCATGGTTATCTCTTCCCTCTGCCTGTTGCACTTGGACAGGTGCCTCATCCAACCTATGACACTACAGCAGGTAACTCACCAACACTATGAAACAAACAACAAAGTCAAGAGGGGAGCAGATGAACAGACATACAATCAATGTTTACTTGATGGTGTAGAAACACTCATGAGAGAGCTGTTTCTAACATCACACATGACACATTTATACTTTTCATTTTGATAATTACAAAACCATGACAGTGTAAAATAAAAATGGTTACTCATTCAGAAAAGTCAAGTGCTAAAAACTTGAATGCACTTCCATCACATTTGTGTTTGGGTTTGGAGTAGATAGTTTGGTTTTGATGCCAACTCTCTAAATGCACTGAAAATGATTCAGCACTTGCCCAGAGTTGAAATCTTACAATGATTCAAACATTTTAACAGTTTTCACATTTTATAATGTTTGAATTCACTGTATGATCATAAACTGAGCATGAAAAAGTCTTTTACTGCTCTCATTGGCCTACTAATGTTAAAGGTGAGTGTTAAAATAAGCTACATTAGTTCTTAGTTTTTAACAGAATAAATCTTGTCTATCTGGAGACACCTAACTTAGGATACAATATATATTCTATATAAGACAAAATGATGGCAAATGATTCCTGAAGTTGTTGTGATAACACTTAATTATGAGTTGGCATAGCCTCAACTACAAAATACATTCCAACTTGAAATTCTATGTCCAAATACAGCATTAATGCATTTTGACATGACAATCACCTTGGCCCTCCCAGCTGTTGAGTAAAGCCACAGCTTTTGAGTAATACTCAGAATCAGTGAGGAGAAAATGCAATGGATATTTACTCAGGTAAATTGTATGATGACACTGGCTGTCTGAGCTCCAAGGCACAAATGGACAGATAGACAAACTGGCTGTTGGCTTACAATGATGTAGATCATTTATCTTATCTCTACAGCATAGAATAATAAAACAAAACAAAGGTTTACATAACTGAACAGTTGAAAATGGTTAATTATTTCAAGCAACTACCTGTTGAAGTTAAATTAATTCATGCGTCTAAATCAACCAAATTCAGACAGGGGTTGACATAAGACATTTTATCAATTAAACTTTGTTTGGTGTCAGACCTAACATAAACTTATAAGGGAGCTCTTCACATCACATTTTTTTCATTGAAACAACAAGTTGCATTTGACAGTCCAGGACTGAGCAATAACACTTCTTATGCCAAAAAGCCTTGATTCAATTTCAGATTTTCATGACACTAGCTGTTTCTCACTGTCTGTTTTGTACAAAATTTGACATCTTTCAGCTTTAGTTTTACATAATTTTACCAGCATCTGAGCTTATACCTCAGTCTGAAGGGACTTGGCGTGAGAACCAAAGGGTCACAGGTTTCAGACTCTGCTGGTGCTGGTGTGTGTTTCTGGTCTGCACGAACAGTGATACTATAAATCTTTTCCTTCTTCATGACAGAGCTGAGAGCATATTTCACTTTTTCTATAATTGTATATCATCACACCCCTTGTGTTGGCTCAGTTGCGTGTCCTCAGTGTTTTCAGTGGTACATTCAGACCCACAGTACATGCTGAAGCTCCTGCTCTCACGGTGTCCTGGTTTTGCTTCTTGCAGTGTTTCGAGGTTTCTGGACCGTGTTGATAATCCTCGCCCTGGTTGCAGTTCTCGTCGGAGGCTTCCTCTTGGTCTGTGGTGTCCCCTTCCTCAGCCACAGACTCTACAAGCTGGGTGGTGCTTTCCTCATTGCTGCTGGTAAAATATAGCCTCTATTCATGGGTGGAGCTCAGAGTATTTGTCTGTAGTGTTGAATGTGCTGCTAGGGATAAATGTGAAAGCACAGACACAAACACATGTTGCTACTGTCAGCTGTTCATACCTGTCACACGATAGACAAACACTCACCACAGAGAGCAGCAGACGTCACTCTGTCTCTATAACAACAGCAGCTTTAAACAGTGGTAGCAGCAGGGATGAGCAGGAGCCACATGCCTCTGGTGTAACTCGCAGCAGGAAGTGACACTTTGTCTCTCCTCAGCCTGTTTGTTCCTGGTCCTGCTGCTGTTCTACGTCCTGTGGATGGAGGCGGTGGATGTGAAGCGTTACGTCCTACAGGAGAGAGGGGAAACCTGTGTCGATGCAGACGTTACAGTCATCTACGGCCTGTCATTTATGGTGGCAGCTGCTGGTGTGCCTCTGGAGCTCATCTCTGGGATGGTGTTCATGCTGGTGGCCCGAGCGTTGCGTGCCAGCAAGTGAGCTCTCGATTCGCTATGTGGGTTAAGAAAAGACTGACCTTTCTACATCCTGGACTCCCCACACACTTGTGGGATGTAACTACTGGAGGGAATGACATGATGGATAGTTTAGCACCAGCAGTTTTGGAAGTGAAGTAGCATGCAGTCAGCGTTTGTTTTGTACCAGTTTTCTATAAAGTTAAAGAAATGATAAAACTATGAAACTACACAAGTCATTGTTGCATTTAGATGGTATGAAAATTAGATAAAAGGACATAATTTATTGTGCAAAGACTGTTTTTTTTCTAACCGTGTTGTGTTGGTATAAATATCATTTCCACTGGTTTCCATCCTGCTGTTATTCTTTTGATGCTTGTTGTAAAGGGTGACCAAACATCCTCTTTTGCCTGGACATGTCCTCTTTTTTGGTAAAATTATGTCCAAAGGGATTTTAAAAGAATTCCTTGAAATGTTTTCGGTTTTCTCAGCTTGTTCTACAGACCATTGATATTTATGATAAAGTAAAGCTGCACCGGGATACTGGCATAATTCTGATGCACCAACCTGTCAGGATGTTAAGCATGCACGAAAACATGCTCTGACAGAAAATGCTGAAGTGAAAAAAAAAAACACCTTTTACCGACCAAATGCAGATATAAGGTAGTTCTCCTTTTTTTCTCGTGGTCATGACCAGTGTTGAGAATTTGTATTCATACATTTTCATTTTAGTCAAAATTTTGGGGAAAAAAAAATCAAAATTCTGAGATGGAAAGTTGAAAAATTAGGTATATAAAAATACATTTTTGAGACAAAGTCAAAATTTTGGGATGAAAAGCCAAATTTTGAAAAAAACAGTCAAAATTATGAGAAAAAAGTGATAAAAAATTTTACATTTTCTCATTTATTTGACCTTAATCTCAAAATTATGAAAAATTTTCTTACATTTTGCCTTTTTTACAAAATATTTTAATTTTTTTCTAAAACTTTGACAACTCGTCCCAAAAATTTGATTGAATTTTCCTCATAATGTTTTTTAAACTTTTTTTTTTTGGACAAAAAATCCCAAGAAAGCCATTTGTTCAATTATATATTTTTAACTGGTATATTTGGGCTACTATACACTCATTTTATTTTCACCTTATAGAGAATTTTCTCTCCAAACAGAAAAGGAGTGTTTTGAAGCGACTTTGTTGTCTTTGAGTATCTCTTGGTATTTTAACAGGATCTCCAAGAGGCTGAGTAGTGGGTCCTCTTCTGAAGTTTTATCAGTATAGTCACCCTATTGTTGTACTGGTGCTGCAAATGACGGGTCCAAACAGATGAAGGTGAGTGATGTATAGATGAACCAGCTGTGTTCCCTGTCCTGATCCTGGCACACTATCAAAGTAGATTGGCTGGAGCAGGGTGAGGTAGGAGGGAGGACTGCCTGGAAAGACTGGAGACATAAAGAGTAGGTTTTGATAGAGGGTGGGGGAGGGGTTGGATATAAGGGGGATAGAGGGGGAATTGATGCTCACAGGGGGGCCACAAGGGGGCTTTGAGAAATGAACAGCTGTTTGTGGGTTGGGTTGGTGTGTAGCAGGCCAGCCACCTGCCTCCTTCACCCCCATCACATTTCACCCCCTCAGTCAAATCCTTCCACTCTCTTTCTCTCTTTCTCTTTTTGATTTGGACTATTATGTTCATATGTTTACCGACACCTCGACTTTAGAAATTCAGACCCCCCGCCAAGAGTTGATAATCCACTGACTGTCACCCACGCAGACAAAGCGACCCGTTCTTCCCCCAGCGTTATCCACAAACTTGTGATAGTATCATAACGGCCGCAGTATTAGATCATTCTCCCTCCTCTGTCGGTCTGAATGAGCAGCATGTGGAGGCAAGCGGGTGGACTCTCAATCACTCATATCAGCTTTCATCATCTCTCTGTGTGATCCTTCAAAGAGCTCACTCATCAAGTATGTAAAAATATGTGTTCAAACACACAAACTCATTCACTCTCTCTCTCTGTCTCTCTACTGTGATTACACTGTGCAGAAAATCAGAAGGATTGTGAATAAATGTTCACTGCACAAAGACAAACACAGCTGACCCTGCATGTGAAGTCTGTCAGGAAATATAATTCACAACAACATTAGAATTTTATGACACAAAACTTTTTCAGATTCTTCCAACAAAATGGTGCCACTGTGTCAAGTACTGGGTATTTCATAACTACTGAAACCTACTGAAGTTTGGTGTATCCTGATGTAACAATTCTTCTATGACTTGATCCTGATAGTATAACAGCTTTTATTGTTGTAATACTGTGACTTTGTTTCGCCTTTCACTAAGTATGTTTCTAACTTTATTCAACACATGAAAACTTAATTTTCCTGAAAATTTCTTGTATTCTTGTATTTCTCATCTGCTTTTTTTGCCCACAGACTCCAAAATATGAATCAATCTCAGCTGCCAGAATATTTCTCAAGTAATATGAAAGTGACTGATACTTTTCCTATCTGACTCAAGATAACAGCTGAATCTTAAATTGTTTTCAGCCTCTGCATGAAAAGTGAACACAGTTTTACGAAGAAAGTAGGAGATGGAACAAAACAAATCACACAAGAGCCAATATCAGAAATAAGACAGCAGCTCGAATAACTAATAACTACACAAACTGGAATAAAAGCGATGAAGGTTAGGCCATTAATTCTAAAAGGAGTTAAAGGAGCAGGAGTTACTGAAGTTGTAAAAGCAATGAACTTTGAGAGAAAGTGCTTATACTTGTATACTGAACAGTATGTGTGGCTCAGTGGTTTACTCCGTCACATCTCAGCAGATTTATAAGAACCTTGAACCTTAAATCAACCAGAAAACTTCTGACATGAGGTCTCTGTCAGGAACAGGTTGAGTCCAGTCAAAAGAAATGTCATACAGCCTCAACAGGGCAGCAAGACAAGCGGCTTTCACTGTGGCAATTATAACTATTACATTTTCAGAGCACTAAGGCGACACCTGCAATGACACAAATGCACCTGCAGTCCAGCTGTGCTCCGTCACGGCAGCGCATCAGATGGGTTTCCACTCAAGTCAATGTGTCTACTGCTCTTGATCCAGAGCTGTGATATGTCAACTTATGGAGGGAGGATCAGTCAGTACAGGAAGCTGTACACAGTACCACTGAAAAAGAGACTGTGAATTTCAAAATAAAACAAAGTGTCCACACCAAACAATACTCAGCTTAACAACAACAAACCAAAATAATAAGCAGAGATACACCAGGAGTCAGCAGGTTTGTAGTTTTACAGCCAAACATGAGTGGAGAGAGACCTATCTATGGAGTGGGAAGCATGAGAACTCCTTGCTCTCTGACTCATGGTTTGCTGGACTGAATATGCAGATGCTGTGAGTTGATAAACCCAGACAACATGCAACAAAGAGGAGCTGGACCACAAACATATCTGGTATATTTCAGCCATAATAACACAAACATCCCCTCATTTTTGCATTTTGGATGAAAATAGATTGGATTCTTTGTATTTATCTAGGAATATAGAAATCTGTATTTAGAAAATAACACAGTGTCTAGTTTTATGGCAACATTTTAATAGAAAACAACTTTTTTGTTTGCTCCAAAATCTGCTGCATTTCAGAAATAGAAAAGAACGAAGGAAAGGTACCTGAAATGTGATTTATTATTATTTATCATTTATTTGCCTTATGTTACCAAGATAAAGCCTTTTGAGGATGTCATTTTCAAATTTATTTATTTCATTCATTCATTTATTTCCTGGTGCAAAGACCCCACACGTCCAACTCCTGTTGTTGCTCTACCACGTTCACACAGCAGAGGGCTCTCCAGCTCTCCTCTTCTTGAAGAAAATACCCTCTGCATGGATGGACAGAGGAGAAATATAGGAGGGGGCAGTGAGAGTAAAGGAAAGGAAAGTGAAGGAAAGGAAAGTAAAAGGAAGCAATTACCGAGCTGAGCATTGAGCTGGGCTTGTTCAGCGACTGTAGCTCTTCCTAATCATAGTTAATTAACTCTTATGTCTCCTCCCCTGTCATCCACAACAATGGAAACACACTATCACTTCATTTAAGGAAGAAATAATCTTGCACTTGAAGTGTCAGCAATTATGGCGTTATAATGTTATGCATATGGCATAGCTAGCGTCACGTGAATAAAGACATGACATGATAATAAAGTAATAAATGCTTTGCAAATTAACCCCAACAGACCCAAAGAACCCGAAGAGCATACATCTTGTTGATTAGGGGTAATGAGTGTGTATTTGCATGTGTGTGTATGTGTGTGTGGGTGTATGGATAATACATAGATCTGTTTTGGGTTTTTTTTTTTCAGGCATGCTCACATAATACGCTACTAATTGTCCACTATTTGCTTAAGCTCTCATATATGTGAGGTGTCAGACAGCAAACAGCAGGATGGAGCCTCACAGTTGGCAAGGTAAATTAACCCTACATGGACCCCTCACCCCTCTGTCCCTCTGGAGCACCTGGGCTGAATACTGGTGGGCTCTAATCCAGTCAAAGACGGGATACACTTAGTGAGAGCTCTTTACCTCCTTTCTCTAACTCCATAACTCGACTAGTGAGCCGATTACCTGCTCTGTGTGTGAGCCCCACAACACCAGGCCCTAAGCACAGCTCCTAATGTGTGTGTTTGTGTGTGTGTGTGTGTGTGTGTGTGTGTGTGCGCATGTGGGCGCGCACTCACGCAAGGGGCCAGACGGACACAGTTTCTCCCAGATAAAGGTTTTTTCTTCTGTCAAAGATGACAGATAATAAGAGCTGATATGAGAGAATAGAAAGCCTTATGGCATCACTCTCGCTTTTTTTTGTTTCTTTTGTACAGCCCAAATCCCCAGGAATAGCCCCCCTGCTCCATCTGAACACATACACACATTTGAACACACACACACACGCTGATAATCTGTATCGCAGGGGTAGTTGAGGTAAAGAGGGAGCAGGTGGGGGCTTGACGAAGAGTTCCTGTGAATATTTTTTTGTTTTGTTTTTTGTAGAAAAAACTGGTCCCATTAAACACAGCTCTCCCCTCAAACACTCCTAACGTGGACATGTACACTCACACATGCACATACACACACACACACACACACACACACACGCACACGCACTTGGTGTTCATGCACAGATTATGTCTCAGACAGTCGGAGCTTCTGCCTTCAATTAACCTCACAAAGACAGGATCACTTACTCACACATTTGATGATAGCAGGAGGGAAACACTGCAGAGGTGTGTATGTCAGTGTGAGATATCGATACAACACACTGCCTCAACGACACAGCAAGGCATTAAAAACAGTCAGCATTGAAGCTTCAGGCAGCGCTGGGCAGAACCTCGCAGTCTCACACCCATTGAGGTGTGGTGCATGTTGGGATCTGGAGCAGTAACAGAGTTTGTTGCCATTGAAGTGTCTTTGCAGGGGAAAGAGAACAGTGATGACTGTTCTGAATAGTCATTTATTTTCAATGCAACATGAAATCTGAACACTCTTTTCCCTGTCCCAAAGCTCTAAAAGAGCATTTCCTCTGTCAAACCTGGGCTAAAGGCTAAAACACCAGCTAACCAACATGTCTGTTCAAAAATGAGAGTCTGTCAAGAAAATGAAGAGCCAAGTTATTTTTGCTCTGTCTGGTAGATGAGCACTGGCAGGACACAACCAGGATTCACTAACATACAGGATATGTCTCAGAGCACTGGGCTACAAGGTTTGCTTATTGTTATGTTTCAAACAGTAGTGCTACGTAACTGTTAATAAATACATTATCTTGTCGTGTTGTAGCTGGTAAAAAGTTGTCTTGACCAAAGAGAGATTGAGTTAAAAAGAAGAGGATGTGCTCTCCATTCAATTCTCCAAAACAAACCAATGCTGAAAAAAAATTGGTTCATCATGACAGTGGGGAGCAAAGGCTTATGGGAAGCACTTGTGTCTTCTCACAACAACTTTAACCTTGTGCATCTCACAGGGGGGTGGTGGTGTTGGTGATGGGACGTCTCAGGATGTACATAAAAAAAAAAAAAAAAAAAAAAAAAAAGCCTTTAGCAGTGGTTATTTTGGAATATTTAACTTCCAGATTCTACTTTGTGACAATATGAAAAACGACCCCCATCTACTTAGGAGCTCTATGGAGCAGGAAAACAACCAAAACAGGGCTTTGAACCTGTTTGCGGAACAAAAACAAAACCAGAAACTTTTGAAATTCTAATGTTCAATACTGGTACAGGAACATAAATTTTGGTGTGGAACCCAACACAGAAAAAAAAATTATAAACTGCTTCTATCAGGAACAAAGTGATAAGGAAAAAAATTCTGATTCAAAGTGCTGAACCAAACTCAAACTGACAAGTGCAAGTCCTGTGGCATTAGTCAGGGATGTCAGCTGTTTATCACAATTACCTTGGAATAACCACACAATAGACATTTTGTACATGCACTCCTGCACATCTCTTAATCAAAACTTAACATCAACGGAATGAGCACGTTGAAGCTGCCTGCAACCTCTACATCACAGTTTCTAACTATCCCTATGAAGCAGAAAAGAATGATTTGAATTATAAATCTAAATCAAGACAACAGTAATTATCCCTTGGCATCATTTATACAGGCTCAAAAATTGTTCCATTTTTCTTAATATTATTCCAATGAACGTTACACATGCAGCTAAAAATGTGATGAAATTGTGCCATTGCCTTTGTTTTGAGGAATAAATCCTTTGACAGACTTACTGTAAAGAAATTTTACATTCAGTTTCGGTAATTGCGGTCAAAATACAAGGAATTTAAGAAAGTTTGCAGAAGGTGTTCCCTGCTCCACTGGGATATTAGAGGGAATATGTGTTTGTACCAATGTTTCAAGGTCAGCCCATCCTAGAAAAAGCTGTGTTTGGTTTAGAGAGAATGATGATTCCCCTGTATCTGGTTGCTAAACATGTAAAGTTGCAGTGCACACACACCTTTCACTGTTTGGGCTGTCAACTAGAGAAACTGAATCCACAAAATATAGAATGATATAGATTTTGATAACAAGGAAACCCAGTAAATATAAAAACACAAAGCTCAGCTAACCAAAGAGACAGCTGTTTGTGTGTGTGTATGTGTGTGTGTGTGTGTGTGTGTGTGTGTGTGTTTGAGTGTGGATGGACAGAACAGAGGAGGCATTGCTTTGGGGTTGTGTCTTAACCATTCCCTTTCTTCTTCTTGACTGTACGTCTTTATTTACCTTAAACATCCCCCTACACACACACACACACACACACACACACACACACACACACAAACACACACATGAGCTCTTTTCATTTCTGCTGAAGGAGAAGAAGAGGAGACAGAGGAGAGAGGAGGGGGTTGCGATTGGTTTCAGGGTTGCAGCCCACTTGATTGGCAGCTGGCAGCATATGGAGCTGGGAGGAAGGTTTGCCCACGCTCACTTCTGAGGAAACAAATATTTGCCTGAAGGGGAGAGGGAGAGAGTGAGAGAAAAAAATATTAATTAGTTTGCAGACGTGGCAAGAGATAAAAGTCGGCAAGACGTATCCATCAAAAGGCTGCAGAGTTAGCTGCAAAATGGAAATTTTCCCCAAGTTGACAGATTCAGTCGACTGCTGGCAGAGCTGAGGGGGGGAACACATGCACGCAGGGGAAGAACTGAGGTGCACAACACAAGAGCTTCACACTGAGTCTACATTAACATCTGTGCATACGTTAACATATTCTGAAAGGAATTAACATTTAGGCATGCATCTTTCACGGTTGAGGAACATTTTCTAGCCTCTCCAATTATTTCTTAATTATCATCTACACTTCAGAACAGAGCTGAGTGGGGATATAAGCAGCACATATGCAACACATCAGATGTATTCAAGATAAACATTTGCAAATAACAGTTGAGTCTTTTCAGTCAGCCAGCAACATACTAGAAAAAGTTACCCCTATGTATTTTTTTCCTGATAGACTCTAATCTTGACATTTGCTGGGGAATTTTTAACCTCACAGTTTTACCCCAAATTTTATGAATGCTCTAAAATGTTTATCTGATTTGCCAGTTGGCAAAAAACACAAGCCACTTGTAGGCAAATGTCCATAAATTTACAGGGGCTGACTGCTGTATGCCCCGTTACCATGACGTTTCACAACGTTTCTCCCAAAAATGCAAAATACACAGTGAAAAAATTATCTGTGTTAAATGGGTCAGATGACGGACTGAAAACACTGTAGTATGCATGCCAGGCCAGTAGTTGGCGATATAACTGTAGGGGCCATTTACACGACAATGGTTCGGAGACTGAAAAAGAGGTGGGTTGATTACATGGTGTATATATTGGAAGCTTCTTCAATGATTGCAGAAATAGTGCAAGATGCACATTTTGTTAAAAGGCAGTCTGTAGTTTAGCAGCACAAGCACGAAACCGTAGTCCATCATTGTTGTTTTTGTTGTTGTTGTTGTTGTTGTCCTGGTTCCAAAGTCTAATGCACATGCACATGCACATAACAGAGCATTTAGTCAGCTTTTCCACTGAAAACTCTGGCTCTGGTTTGCACAGCAACAGTGAAACAAAAGAGAGACTGAGAAAGTGTGACAAAGGAATCCTGAGGCTGTTAAATTCCAACACTGAAGAAGACAACTTTTGTGGTTTTTGTGCAGAGGAGGGAGATGAATAAAAACGATTATTGACTTTTCCGGCGGGCTGCTGTGTAACCAGCTTCGTTACAAGCACTCTTCAGAAAAAAAACACTTATTTCATTAAAAGATCTTTCTATGTCACGTCTCTCACACCTGCAGCTTACAGACAAGAACAGCCTGTTAATGTTTTTTCTTTTTTTATCTTTTGTAAAATTAGTGGCTGCGGCTTTTATTCAGGTGTGCATAATAAACAGAAACTATGATATTTAGAAAACCCAGTGTTTATCTGGGGTACAGACTCCATTCCCTATGAGCACTTGAGCCACTGTTGTGAGAACATGACTCTTACCAAGACATGCGTTTGTTTTGAGGCTAATGATGAATGGGGGGCAGACCTTCTGTTTCACTACTCTTCTCTGTATGAGGAAACTTTTAAAAGGATTCAAAGAGATGAGATAATGTTTTTATAAACATTTACATAACTTTGTATACTCAGTTTGTACTGGTACTTTTGTATCAGGCTATGTTTAGTGTTACTCACAGCCCTGTGCTCTGATACATGTCTAGAACGTGTCACGTTAGTGAATCCTGGTTATGTCTTACCAGTGCTCACCTACCAGGCAGAGCAAAAGTAACCTGGCTCTTCTTTTTATCCATTGACTATTAGGTTAAAACAGACCATTGCAGTATAATTGCTGTATGTGGGTTGGGATAAACATTATTACAAATAGCTTGGCTTGTGTTTAAGCCTTTAGCTTGTACTCGATCGCGCTCCTGTTTAGCTTTCTTCTGCTCTGACATCATTTTTCTTTGTCATCATTTCTTTTAGTATCTTAAAAATCTTTTTGCAGTTTCTTTTCTCTTGTGTGACTGCAAGCAGCTTTTGTTAGCCTTGTTTTCACTGGAAAGCTGCTAGTTTCCAATTCAATGTTGAGCCTGTAAAGGTTCAAAAAGCAAAAACCAGTCATCCAGAAAGAAATGGGCAACCCAAACCTGAACAACAGCTGCAGATGCTATGAGGCTGAAACTGTTCCTCATCATCAAGAAACCCCTTTAACTCAAAACACGGCCCAGAACTGCAACTTGTTGTCTTTACGTTCCTCGTTGGGGAAACTGAATTCATTAATCAGTACCCAAAAACACATGAAAGAACATTGCCCTGCTTTGATTCATGGTGTTCAGACACTGACCATGGGATTATACAGCACTCATAAGGTAATTAACAGACTATGATAGTGTAATTAAGCAACATCTGAGAAGAAAGGCTGCTGGAGTGGCATGTTGGTGTGGGCGCACATCAAAGCCTGTGGCACTGCTTTAAAGGCAGACTGGCTGTGCAGAACATTTGGTTTAGCACGCTTCCTCTGCTAAGGTATCAACAGGGGCAGAAAGAAAGCTTATTATGCCACAGAGAATTAGCTGACAACACCAAATGCCAGCATTGTGATGGAAATAAAATGCTTTTTCTTTTTTTGTTGGAGCGGTTGTATAAAATGGACTGAGATCATATCGGAGGAGCACAGAGGCAGTAACTGATAGCCTCATTGTTAGAGAGCCAAACGGCGTCTCTCTCTATCAGTGCACGGTCTCAACAGATTTCACTGAATAAATGGAACTTGCATGAATTCACTTAGGTATTTACCTTGCTTTGCTTTATTGAGAAAGCATCTTTGTGAGGTTTGTCGCAGGCCTTGCAGAGTGCACTGCTTCCTCCGTTTCCCTCTCCCCCTCTCCTTCTGTGTGCACTGAACCAGCACAAATTCGGTTTTATTGTATTTGTTTGTTTATTTACTCTTATCTCTTTTCCATTTCAGAGGCTTCCTATCAGAGACCTGCAAAGCTCAGAAGCCGAGTGGCAGGGGAGCTGTGGGTTTACATTTGTGTGTAAGTGCATGACTTTGTGCAGTGTGTATGTGTGTGTGTTTCAGGGGATTGGTATAAAATTAAAATACAAATAGAAAAGAAACATTGGAATCATCACTTTTGTTATCTGCAGCTCTATGGTTTTTAGCTCCCACTGTTCCCACACTCCTCCAGGGTGATGAAACAGAAAGCACTGAAACGTGCTCCCTCCATGACTCAGAGAGCATCTTTTAAGTAACATCACAAACACTTGGCAGTACTGCAGCGGGTGTGAAACTGGTTTCAGTCATTGATAAAATAATACTGCAAACAGCAAAACTGTGCCTTACCTTTAATTCATACATTTACAAACAATGAAACAACTTTAACTCCAAACCGTTTCTGTTTGAATTTTACTCCTTACTTTTACAACTGATCACTCTCAAATTTCGGGGCTTATATTGAAAAGTGTCTTTCATAAAAATAGTTATATCCAGTTATGGTGCTGTATAAAAAACAACCCAAATATTTGACTATAGTTCAATTCAGTAGAAGCATCTTTGTAGAAATTGGTCAAATCTAATTTTGAACCTGCAAGTACAAACATTTTTTTAACCTGGCTGCAAAGATGTTTATTGTCATTATAAAAATCAGTGGTGTGTTTGTGGTTAAGATAATTTCACAGGCAGCCACCTGCAGATTCTTAAAGAAATGCAGTTTTTAGAACTGCCACACAGGCTTCACATTTTCAAACCAGGGGTTTTCTTTTTTGCTATTAAGATGCTCAACAACCCTGAGTTCCTCCAAAGTCTTCAGCAATAACATTTGTGTTGGCTGTTGAATAGTTTTGTTGGATACCAGTGTCTCTTCTTTGACTCCTGAGATCATGTGTCAGTCTTATATCATTTTGATAACAGGTGTAATAAGGATTGACTCTGATCAGGTGTGCGACTGGAGGTGGAAGATGGGAAATCTTGAAGGAGGAGGAGCAGATAATTTAATTGTCAGTATGGTGGCTACAGGGCCTTTTCTACTCTCTGTCCCCGGAAACATTTAATGACTTTGATTTTAACTTCAGCGTTGTCGTCTACAAGGATCAATAATTGCATTAGCACCAATAACAAGTTAGTTGAGGTTGATGTTTTCACCACCCAATGTCACTGCTATTTTTAGCAAGTTCAGCTGTTAAAAGAAAATCAGGTATGAGAAGCATCAGTATAACAAAAACCGCATTGAGAAAAGTGCTTTTCCATTATAATATTGAGGCTATTTTGCAGGTAAGTAGTTACCAGTATGTCTCTGAGATGCAACCACTCAATGGCAACATTTAAGTGACAGATTAGCCAGTTGCATTTCAGGATTTAGAGCAGATTTTACACCCTAAGTTGGGACATAACTCATACAGAGCTGGTGTAGAGCACCATGGGTTTTGTTTTATTGAAGGGCAGGCCAAGGGGAGAGCTTGTGGGTCCTGGGTTAGATTTCCAAATAAATAAAGCAGAAGTTAACTTATAGGTTACAAAAGCTCAAATTTGACCCAAAAAGTGGATCCATAATATTTTGGAAGAAGCAGATTGTGTCGTGTGCACTCAGAGATATTTTTTTAGAGTGTACTTAAATACTGATGGTTTGAGACGGTGCTTTAAAGAAGCATCAATCACTGCCTCATTACTGCCACCACAGACGTCCTCGCTAGGCAGCCCAAGTGCTCGAGTGTGTGTCTGTGTGTGTGTGTGTATAAAAGAGAGAGAGAGAGTCAGTCTCTGGTCTGCTCAGGAGGAGAGAGCTCACGATCTCGCCAGGATCTGAACTGCCTCTTTGATCTCCCAAAGCCAAACAGAGAGAGAGAGACGCTCGCCCCTCACAGAGCGGATTAAATATCCCTGAGTCGGGACATCACAACTCCCTTTCCCCTCCTCTCTCTCCCCCCATCCCTCCTTCCTCTCCTCCCTTCCTCCTCCCGTCCACCCTGGTTATCGCTGAGTCTCCAGAGGGGCTGGAGGGAAGGGAGCAGGGAGGTGGAGAGAAAGTTTAGGAAAAACTGTGTGGTTAAACACCCCAAGAGGACATCTGGGTCCACGAGGACTTTGACTGTTTCACCCACTCAGGTCAAAGTCTGGAGAGGTCACTACTTCGCCCAGGGGCTTTTTGTGTTTGTGTGCTTGTGTAAATTTGTGTTTATGAGTGTAAGAACATAGACATTTTTTGTAAAGAAGAGGATTTGTTAAAGAGAGTGTAGTGCTCAGAGTGGAGGGGATGGAGCGATGTTCAAACAGCTCGATGAAAGAGTGCAGGAGGTCTGAGCTGTTGTGCTAACCCCCGTACGCTCAGAGGTGCCCTGTGTGACTTCCACCCCACACAACTCACAGAAACTCGTCCATGAAAGGCTTTGAGTTCTCAAAAAGAGAAACGTGTTTGACTCTGGTGTACATGTGTTTTTGACTGGATTTCTCCTGCTCCAGCCCATCGATGGTCTGTTCCTGCTCTGCTGCAGCTAATCTTCATCCCAGTGCAGGATGGTCTGTCCTCTGAATATTTTAGGCTGCCCTCTTTTCTTACTTTTCATTTTCTACCAAAGCTCCTCTCAGGAGTTTTGGACTGGTTATGAAACAGAAATCAACAGGGATACCTCTTTTTGAAGCTCATGATTAAATCCTGTCTCTACACTTACAGTATGCTGTAACTTCCACTGCCTGGTTGTGGCTATAAAAGAACAATGAGGGATGAGACAACTTACAGTGCATTAAAGAATCTTTTCATTAAATATTTTTTTGTGTGAGTGCGTGAGTTGTTTCATGCTAAAAACAGAATTTCATGAGTGTTTTTTCTCAGAAAAATTAACTTGCACATGTTCAAGACAAAATACAGAAAAAATCAAGCGATACAACTTTGTCAACAGAGTACACAAACAGCAAGTATCTCATGGCCAGGGATAAGTACCATATGAACTGATACAGTGCGCAAAGGTACCAATTTTTGGTTCTTTTGTGTGTTTATGAGGTAATCAATGATTTTTTAATATATCAACTTTGACAAATATATCAAAACTACATGCAACTACATGAAAACACTTAACTACATTTGACTAAAACTCCATGACTGAACTACAAATATGCAGAGGTTTTTTCTTAAATATGCACAAATTAAAACTCAGCTCTACCACTCCATGCCCATGTCCGTGTTGGACTTCAGTTGGTAACTCAGCCAGTAATTTACTGTGATTTTAGGCTCAAAAATTGAACAGTAACTTAAACCTTTACCTTGGCCAGACAATGACTGTTTCAGTGGTACTATGAATGTTGGACTCATAGTTCAAATGAATGAAAGTGTTTTTATGGTCATGAAAAAGATCTTTCCCAGTTCTTTAGTCAATCATTTCTTCAGAATCACACGAAAAGGGGAAAGTTTCCTTGTTCAGCTTTTTTTCAGGTCATAAGAAAAGTTACAGCACTGGTCTCAACTGAACAAGTCTCAGTCTCTGGGTATATTATATTCTTAAAATAGTTATTGGAAACGCCCATACAGAAGTTGGGTTAAACTTAACAATTGAATACAGGTGACCATAACACTGATGTAGTTGTCATGTTTCTGAGTCATATTTCAGGAGTGTGTTAGATAAATGTGTGTGTGTGTGTGTGTGTGTGTGTGTGTTTGTGTGTGTGTGTGTGTGTGTGTGTGTGTGTTGTTTAGGGCATGTAGCTATGTGAGGATTGGGATGATTTTGAAGAGAGAAGGTCGCAGACAGAAGCTAGAACCAGAGCTATCCAGATTCTGTTCATAAAGAAGATCATGAGTACAAACTAACCATGAGGCTGTGCGAGTAAACCCACATTCACACTCCAAATGTCACTTTAGACCATACAGATCTGAATCAAATACAATGAAACAAGAAATAAAGAACAATAAAGAAATAACTTATAAATTATATAACAGCTGTTCTATGTGGACATTCTTGCATTGTACAAATGCACATTGTCGTCTGTTTAAATTGTATGGTTGCTTTTCTCAACATAACTTGTGAAAATACATGTGCATTCCCTACAGAGTATAGACACAGAAGAGTAAAACAGTCGTTCACAGATATTAATTAAATGTTGAGTTCAGCATTAAGCACGTATCAATACAGGACTTACACACAACTCTTATCTAATTTAACACAAACCAGCCTCCGTAAGCCACCCTGTTACTTATCTAGCTAATTATGAAAGCCTCTTACTCATTACACAAAGGAGCTTATAAAGATGGAAAAACAAGTGAAACAAGCAACTAGAGGATCTTCTACATACGCCGCCTTAATAAACCCCACATGGTGTGGTTTTTCATATGACCTTAAAATCCGAGTTTTGTGAGAGTAAATCGTACATAGACAACACTGTGGAAGTTTAGTGGATCACCAACCTGTACACAGCAGTTTCTGTAATGCAGGATGATTTTACAAATTTACATTTTACAAGTCTTGGTATTTAGATGAGAAAGGGCCATGGCAGCTGATGATCATCAGGAAGAAAAATCAACTGTTGCCGTTACTGGAGACACAAAGGAGATGGATGTGTTCCCATAATCATGACAACAACTTCTTTTTTTCTTTTTGATGTAGCAATAACTGTGCCGTATAACAGCAGACTGTATTTTACAGTGGGCTTTAAAAGTGTTCATTGACAAAGATTTAGACTGGGACCAGTATAAGTCATAAACAGCACCATTCCCATCCTCCATTCACATGGAACAAGGTCAAACCATAAAATCATAATATTTTTTGTATCCTTTGGTGTTGACCACAGATAATTCAGCGACACATCTTGTGATCTCTCCAGCTTTTCTGCTGTTATATGGAAGTGAGGCTATAAACGCTTCCTTTTGGCCTGGTGTCACTTTGCTCTTCACATCTTCTCAAATACTTTCATGGTAACAGTTAACAAAGTCAGATCATGTTACTTTTATTCCCCAAAGTGTTAGTCATCCCAGTCTGGTAGTGTCAACCTGTTGTTTTGTGTTTCATGTTTGTTCGTCACCTTTTTCCTTTTTCTTCACATGAGAAAATAAAATGCCTCTCCTCTTACCCACAAACAACAGTTCTCACCGTTTTTGTTAAGGACTTCAGATTTGATGGGCAGATGGCACAGGATGATTCTTTCTGAAGTTGCCGCTTCTGTCCACCGTGACTGAAACAAAACTTTTTGCCCGAAAAGCATCAAGTTTCACACTGTTACATCTACAACGAGACCAAGTACCTTGTTTTAATCATAATGTGAGACTGACAGTACTGTTACAATGTAACACACAGGACCTGATAATGTTTTTCTAACCATTTCCTTTATGTTTCCTGTTCAAGCTTCCTGAATCCCCAACAAAATCAGTGTGTACATTTAAACAAGAGAGTAAGCGAGGAAAGAGAGAGTTTCTGGACTATTACCTCCAGCTGAGCAGAAGTGAAGGTCGGCGCTTGCTACCAGAGGTTAACACAATCACCATTACTGCTTCCTGCTGCTGTGCCTGCTGAGGAGACAGGGGTGAGGAGGAGGGGTGAGGGTGAGGGAGGAGGATGAGAGAGCAAGCTAGGGCAGACAGAGAAAGGGGCAGCTCTGACATGACAGTGACAAATTGCCTCGCGTTTATTCAAATGGTGTAATGTGATCTCTTGCCGGTGTTGTAATGTGTGTTTTCAGTGTTTGACCCCGCTGATGAGCTAACGCTAACGAGCTCCTGAACAAGGTGAGTGAAGACAACCAAGATGATGAAACCCAAACTTACAAGAACAATAATAAAACAGGGCGTCAAATGAAAATTTGATCAAAATGTCTGTTAGTTCATTAACACAATTAATTTTTTTTTTTTTTTTTCAGAAAGATAACTGAATTACAGCATTTACTTTATTTTAGCTGTTAGAGGGATTTTTAAGAGTGAAAGCTACAGAAGGAAAACAATATCAAGCACCTTTTCAGCCCCATTATATGGTGGGGGCTGATATTAATAGTGTTGGTGTTTGAATCAAGGAGGTTTATTGCTGGTACTTACAAAACCTGGTTCTCTGTCCTGCAAAAGTGGCAACCTTCAGTAAATAAAAATGAAGCAAAAGTGCAAAAATCTGCAGTTTGTCAAATGTCCACTTGAAACTGACTGTGCAAGTACAGACCAAAAGTCCCTATGATAAAATTACATTGAATTTATTTTGTTGTAATGTTGGACAATGGAGCTGAACTGGCAAAAAGAAAAGGGGCATAAGAGAAGAAAAGGGCCACACAGTATCAGACTGTGAGTAGAGTTAAATGTACTAAAAAATAAATCCAATAAATCCTTCTCAGTGTAGAAAAAATACAGATCTCTTTTCTCAGGACAGGGAAACACAGAACTGGAATTTTGAAATCACTAATTTTTGCGCCTGAAATCTGATTTCAAGACGTTGAATATTAACAGACTTATTTACTTTTTAAATGAAAGTGTGTTATTCCAGCTTCAAGTAGATCTCCATCTAAAAATAAAATAAGGAAAGAAAAAGAGAAACATTGACTGTATTTGGCTGGTTTTGAGACATATTGTGCATTTGGTTTCTGCAGTGTGTTAAATCTATCTGCTAAAATCAGAAAAGTTTTCTAAAAGAAAAAAAAAATCAGTTGAAGAGACTGTTTGTTTTTTAAGTGATCAGATAATGTGGACATGGAAACAAAGTGATGGACCATGATAAGACTTCATGACATAATTTTCAGACAGACCCCTCTTTGGTGGACAGACTAAACAGTCAAAGTTGAAAACAGCGATCAAAGCCTGTGCTGCTTCTCTTCTTTCTGCTCTCTGGATTATTGACACAGACACCTGCAGGGATCCGGGAAGTCGACACACACTGATGAACACAGCCAACACACATACTGAATGAGTGAGCCGGCACGCTGTGGGATGAGTCATGGATAGCTGAGGTCAGTGCAAAGATCTGGAGACATCAGAGAAAAGGGGGAGAGAGAGAGAGAGAGAGAGAGAGAGGAAGCACCTGCTTTAACTGAGGGGCAGAGCGAACGGGGAAGTGTGGATGGATTTAGCAAAGGACCAAATTTAATACAAAACCTGTCAAACTGTTCCCTCATTAAGGAGCAAACTATACTAACCACACTAAACTTTATGCCTCTTAATTGTCTGATGGTGAACTTAACAAAAATGTTGTGTTTGAATCGTATTTGATGGTTAATTCATAGAAGTTTGTAAACCTTTATTTAAAGAACAAAGTCAAGACTTTTGACAGTTTTTGAAGGAAATTGAGTGATGATGTTATTTTCTTGATTTACAGTGAAGGTCTTCGGCTCCTTTGTAACATTTATAACTCTAAATTTATTTGTTTCTGTATTTCCCCTCAAAGCTTTGCAGAGATTTATACTGTATGTTAGTCAGTTTAAAGGAAGTGGGAGGAAACTTTCAATGAGGAGAGTTCAATGTTTGTGTGTGTGTGTGTGTGTGTGTGTGTGTGTGTGTGTGTGTTGGGGGGGGGGGGGGGGGGGGGGGGGGGGGGGGGGGGGGGGTCAGGGAGGAAATGAAAAGCAGAGAACTGGCAGGAGAACTAAAAAATTGCTATGTCAGATGTGATACTGCAGCAACCACAAAAAAAAATAATAATCAAGTCTGCATTAGTCTGATAAAAGCAAAGAAAGGTAGGATTGTTGTACTTGTGTTTCAGGCAGTGGTTCCCAAAGAAGGGGTTGCAAAATACATTCAAATTGAAAAACTATTAAGTGTTGCATACCCCCGCTTTAAATATAAAAGGTTTTTTTTTGTAAATGGGGAGATTTTAACTATTATGTTGGATTTTGGATGATCTCATGATATTATTTGTGCATTCCCACAGCAGGGGATCAAAGGCTGAGAACTTTAGGAACCTCTGATCAAAGAGACCACCAAGGTACGACAAAATAAAGCTTTTCACAGTTTGAAGTCTCACTCTTAGATCATCATGTGTACACCTCACTTTTGTAAATTTGTTCTTTCTTATGAATATGTTTTTAACATTCTGCAGATAACTCAGTTTAAAGTAAACTCAGGCCTTTACTCAGGAGTTAAGTCTTTGTGAGATATGTTATCCCCCTCTGTTTGGCCAGTTTCCTTCCTTTTCCTCAACGTCCTTCCTCTTCCTCGTTCTCTGTTTCCCTCTCTCACCTCTTCTCTTGCTGAAGCCTTATCATGGCTCCGGGGACGAGCTGACATTCACACAGATGTTAATGACACCTCAGGATCCCAAGCAGCGTGCTCTCCCCTCTTTGCTCTCTCTCTTCCTATCTGTTTCTGCGTTTCTCATTCCTACGACTTTTTCTCTTGTTCTCTCTTCCTGGGCAATTAGACAGAGAGAAGTCCCAGTTGGCTCGCGGTGGTAATCAAACATCTTTTTCTTGTCCATTTAACACTGGGATTAATTTCCTACAAGGTTAATTAAAGAGGCCCATCAGACAGAACTGATTATTGCAAAGGTTACTGTAGCACTGCTGCTCAGTTCCCCTGTCTGTGAGTGTGTGTGTGTACACAAGCTGTATGACACACACACACACACACACACACACACACACACACACACACACACACATGCGCGCGCGAACACACAAAAGGCTAACATGATCTAGGATGATTTAAAGACTCAACTCTGTCAATTTTGTGACTGGTTTTTTTTTAAGCAAGGTGATGTTGAGTACAATAATGTGGGAATTAATTTCTGTCCTTTTGTGCAAGATTCTGACTCCTCTTCATTTAACTTTCTTTAGAATCAAATAAACCATGGGGAAGATTGAGCGCAGGAAGTATTGCCCAGAAACCACCTAAAAAGAGTCTGTGACTTTCAAAATAAAAGAAACTGAGTCAAAATTAGATCATATTTAGCTTGAATAAAATAACAAACCAACATAATGAGCTGAGACACACAAGGAGTCAGCAGCTTTTAGGTTTTGCAGCCCAACATGACTGAAGAGAGACTTATCAATGAAGTGGGAAGTGTGGGAACTCCTCCGTCTTGCAACTCCAGCTTTCTGTCAGTCATGCAGCTCGTCAGACTGAACACTCAGCCAGTGTTGAAAAACACCACCAAGCATATAAGTGTTATTTACTGTTCATTTGGTACAAAACTTTCAAAAGTAAAAGAATAATTCTATTACTTAGATGTTACTGTGTATAATTGAATTTGAGTCTCCATGCTAAGAGCTAGTTGGCGCCCGACAGTCACGTAAGCTGAGCTGTGCCTCTGATTGGGCGAGCTCATGATCTTAATATCTTCTAAATTGCAGGGCTAGTAAAAAATTCAGACCCATCCAATTCCTGCTCTTGATGAAATTAGCAATTCAGAGGGCAGACAATTTGTACCAGGCTGTAAACATTTTAATTTCTGCTCCAAAAATGCCTCTTTTTTTTGGCTTGGTGTGTGTGTGACTCACGGTACTTCTAGAGCCAGTCTTAAATGGACACCTGACAAACAGCAGATTTTAGCTCTTCAGTTCTGTCTCTTATATTCAGACTTGAGGTTGTCGCCTGAATAAACCTCAAAGGAGTGGAGCAGCAGAGAGCATGGATATGCATTTCCACCAGAGACGGTTGACTGTTGGAGAAAATGACTTTCAAACAGCTGAACACTACAGTGACCACAATGCACCAGAGGGTGAATCCGATAACAGAAGTGAAGAGAAGCCAGCGTGAAGGTAGGATCTTCTCTTCAGTAGACCTGCATTTTAAATCAGCTGGTGACACAGAGACGACTGACCTCAGTGAGAATACAAAGACTTACAGTAATTGAAGTAGTGAACACAAGAACAGTCTTGGTCTTTACCAAGAAGTCTCTGCTTGAAGAAGCTCATCTTTACAACTTTATACAAAATATAAAGCTTAAGCCAATGTGTTCGGAACTGCAGCTCATCGAGTCTCCACTCCAGACTGGCTGCAGAAGAGCCAGAAACTGCAAACACACTAACTCTTAGAAGCATATCTTTACAGTAAGATGAGCATGTAAATAAACATCTCAGTTGCAAGAAGTTGAATTTCCAGGCTCTTTTGAGAGGTCAGGGTTTACAGGGTTACGTTTCATGAGCAGTTTATGACCTGGTTTCAGACAGATTTGAGTTCAGGTTTGCGTTTTTGTAATGTTCTGACAATCTTTCAGTTTGTGCCCTTTGTTTTTTTGGCTGCTTTTAGCATATTATAAGAATAAAATACTGAATTTACAAGACTTAACAGTAGAATGAACAGTTTTAATAATGGTCAGGTAGACATGATTTATTGATTTTGTATCTGAAACCTCCTGCCCTGCCCTGCCTGCCTTAAAAACACTTAAGTGATTTGGATTCGACTGAATTGGGAGTTTCAGTGTCAAACTAAGGCCCCTTCCATTCAGAAATCCTGCATGGTCACTTAACAGAAAACATTGTGTTATGTTGGCTTTACTTCTTCACACTGAACCAAATGATGCCCATTTTGGATTAAGCTAGTGGAGCTGTTCCTCCCTGATCCCTGCATTTTTTGATAAGATGCTTAATTCGACTGTATCTTAATAAAAAAAAAGTAATATTTGTATCTACTCACCAAGAGGGTGATAACACAACTCGTATCAAAGTATTTCTTAAGCTTATTACACTAAACAATCCTGGTGGTAAAAGTTTTCTTTGAACTGTTTGTACCAAAACATGTGATATGAGAGAGCAAGGCCGGAGGAGGCAATGCTCAGAGGATGAAGAAGTACGACTTCTCTTTTAAATATAAAAAGATTAGACCTTTATATGTATGTGCTGACTGTGTTTTGGGGGCTCTGTGTTGACACTATCTGAATATTTGCATATGCAGCCTGTGTCAAGGCAGAGTTGTGAATCATGTCACCCACAGAGAACGAGCTCATGTCCACCTTTCAGCAATCACACAGAACAAAGGTCACCATGACAGGTAAAACCAGGCCCAGAAAACATTCCTGTCCAACCCGTTACCACAACAGCAGCGAGTGGGACTAAGGTCACAGTCCATAACACACACACACAGACACACACAAACACGAACACACACACAAGTCTCAATTAGCAGTGCAACAGCCAGTTCTCCGAATGCCAAACTGTTTCTGTTTATGGTGAACAGTGAGACAGAGAGCCCCCAGGTAGTGGGCGCATACACACACACACACACACACACACACACACACACACACACACACACACCGGTTCATTAGCATGCTAATTGGAGGTGAGGACAGTGTGGTGTGGAGGTGGTACAGAGCAGCCCCAGTGTATTAATCACAGGCTCAGAGAGACCAGCTGACTCTCCAACCTGGTCCCTCAGCCTCCTCACCCAGCTCCCTCCTCCCTCACCTCTGCGCCTCCTTCCACTCAATCTGCCCTCCTCCCACTTTCTCACTCAAGCTGGCCTTTATGGCTCCAGACCCAGCTGGTAGAGGGGATCTGGTAAATAAGGGGCACTGTTTTCAGAAAAAGTGGTACATCAAATCATTGAATTCTTTAAAAAATATTTTTCCTTGGTTAAACATCACAATACAATCCACACCTTTATTTACCTGCCTGGGCAGTTCATATATCATTTTGATATCTGACAATTAATGGTTAAAATCTAAAGGTCTGTTTTGGTTAACACATCTGTTTGGCATTGATTCCAAGGACACTTTTGGACAAAATCTGTTGTGTTAGTCTAGGATAAAGACTCAGTTTTTCATGAGCACAAGCCCCCCCTGTCATAATGATATGACTTTTGCCAAGCATGTGTTTGTACTGAACCAACTGAATGGAGAGCAGACCTTTTTAACAGTTTTTTTCTATGTGTAAAGCAACCTTTCCCAGGATGCAAAGTGATGAGGTAATGTGTCATCAATTGTTTAAAACGTGACTAACATCAAACTTTGTGAACTCAGTTTGTAGCATAGTAGCCGGCTAGATTTAGTGTTATTCACAGCCCAGTACTTTGATACATGTTTGTAACGTGTAGCGTTAGTGAATCCTGGTTATGTCCTACCAGTTTTCATCTACTGACTCCAACCTCACCGAGCAGAGTGAATATAACCTGGCTCTTCATTTCATTGACAGACCTTCAGGTTTGAACAGATTACCGTAGAATAATTGCTGCATGTGAACAGGAATGAACATTACCACAAATAACTTAGCCCTTGTTTTAGCCAGTGCTTTATCACACTCCTGTTTAGCTTTCTCCTGCTCTGAACTCCTTTTCCTTTTTGACTGTAATGACCGTAAAAATCATGGATGCCATGTCGCTCAGTTCGAAGTGAAGTCATCACAAAAACTGCTCCCCCTGGTGGCTGGCTGCAGTATTGATCAAAAACTATGTCTCCTCATTCACTCCAGACGGGAGGTGGTAAAACTTTAAAAAACATATAAACCTCGAAGAAATGTTTCTCACATCACATGATATGAAGATGTTATTTGGCTGCAATATGCTCAAGACTCCTTTTTCTGAAAAGTTGTTTTTTCATTAGTTATTAGACACTAAAAAAAACGTTTTTTAAGTCATGTTTCATGATGATTGACAGCTGCAACTCTTGTGTTGTTTTTTCAGGAATATTAAGATATTTATGGAAAGAGAACCAAGACTCTGGCTGCACAATGGCGGCACCAGTGTTGGGGTTCTTTTGACTTCAAAACTGTACATCGGTAAAAGGTGAAGCCATGCTGTCCATTCTATACAGTGGTCTGTGAGGGCCAAAACAGTACATGTGAAAACTAGTTAACTTTGAACCAAGGTTTGGCTCCTTAACTGTTAAATGCTAAATTATGTTCACTAGCTTGTGCATTACTGTGTCTGTTTGTTGTGTGACATTAGACAGGTGTGTGCATTTTTTCAGTACACTCTATTAACAGGAATATATCCACTGCTTTAGCTGGCATGAGTTGCTCTCTATATTAAACACTGTAACTGTGCCAGGTATTTAAAAGATAAGGCGCCATGTGAATATGTAAAAAGCTCTGGTTTAAAGCAGGCAGAGGGAGACGGGGAGAGAAAAAGAGCCGATGAAGCAGCCAAAAGTAACCTGCTGTTACTGTAACAAGGGACCCTGATAACACAGTAATAACAGGCTAATCGTATTTGGGTTCAGAAACCACAACATGCTAATTCAATTAGCTTAATAAGCCCCTGTAGATAAAGGGCTTGTTTCGGCTGTCGTGATTGGCTCAAGGTCCCAGGGAGGTGCTCCTCTGGGGCTGTGCATCACAGCATCCGTAGTCACCAGTAGAGGGGGAACTTCTTGTTTACCTGTTTACTGTCCACAGATCCTGCTTCTATACAGGTTCTTCTATCACTTTTTATCATGTATCCTGGGAATTCCTGATCTGTTGTGACTGCGTCATGAGAAGCTGATTCCTTTTACATGAACTGTTAATGTTGATTGGCAGGTAAACTGTCTTTTTGACATGCAACATCATAAAGGTACATCAAGTCCAATTTGAGGGTCTTCCCAATGGACTTTTACGATTTTTGAATCTGTCTTCCCGGGTGTACTCAATTTGGGAGCAGAGGGAGAAGACATTTGAAAGGTAGGAGAATTTCAAGTTGTTACTCCTTCTTCAACGGGTAGGGAACCTTGAAAGAAATAACAAACAGAGTTGTTTGTGTTTTGTGTTACCTAAACAAAACCATTCTCAGTCTATTGTCCTGGTGCCGTGTCTCAGTTCACTCTGAGCGTCTGTCTCAGCGCTGGGCTCTTTGTGTGGAGACGCACAGAAAGGCTCGGCAGCATTGTTTCAGCGGCTGAGAAGGAGAATGGGACTGTTACAGTGGAGAGAATTGGCAGCTGAGCCCAGCAAGGAGATTCTCCACACAGTATTAGGGAGAGGGATCACGACGCTCCACCGCCGCGCTGGCCCCGCTCACCCCTCACACACGCACTCACACACACACGCACTCACACTCCAAAACTCGACGCACAGCTTCAGCTCCCTCCCCTTCTCTGTGAAATCTGCATTCTCTCTTAACCCTTTGTTTCTTAGCAGACGAGCTAATCTGTTTACGGGTGTTTGTGAGGGCGCCTTTGTTTGAGCCATGCACATATGTGTCTGCACACATACACATGCACACATTAATCTGCAGGCCACGAGCCAGCTGACACCAGCAGAATAAAACACCAATCCCCACAGACTCTCTGCACACACACCCACACACACATGCACACACACCCACACACTCTGTCCCTTTTCCCTATTTCTCCAATATACCAAGACGCATGTATATGTCTGTGTATGTCTGTGCATGCAACATGCGACAAAATGCATATTCCACCCAGCTATAGAAAGTGGGGGATGGTGCATGTGATGAGCAGTACGTAAAGCAGATAAGAGAGGAGGCAGTGTCAAATGAACAGAAGCAGTGTAGGCAGAGAAAGAGAGAGAGAGAGGACGGTGTCTGGAGGCAGAGAACTGCTGTAAACAACACAGCTCGCATTTAAAGAAGGATTTGTTCAGAAGCAGAGGGCACAGCTGGATCTGTACTGTACACATCAGCAAAAAAAACAACACACACATAAACACTGGCTCCTCCTCTGACTCGGCCCATCTCTGCGTTTACAGCAGCTCGATCCCCTTCATCAAACGTCACAGCAATTTGAGAGATTAGACAGCGCGGATTAGACACCACAAGGCAGCCTCTTTTTGAAGCGCTGGATGCCTTTGTGCTCCTTTCTTTGCACCTCTTTCATTTCATAAGACGATATTATATCAAGTGGTGGTAAGACTCTCCCGCATTCACAATAACTGCCTCTCAGTTGATTCACTGACTATAGGATACAAGTGAGTAATTATGTAAGAAGTAAACACTTCTCGCTGGCTGCTATTCCACCTTGCAGTGGCATACTTGTTTATTGGTTGGCCTTACTAGATTTCCTGCCTCTACTTCTGCCCTGATTAATGAGATACACACACACACACACACAAACTTAAGCACACACACAGGCACGTGCTCTCAACACCAGCTCCCCTCTCACCAAGTTAGCAGTGCTATTAGTAATGATTGAACCCTATCCAGTGGATGTAATATATTAGCAGGGAGATTATTCTGACGTTAAAACATGTTCCCTGTGCTGACAGCATCATCAATCACCTTCACACTGCCTGTGGAAGACTCACACACTGGACATAATTGCTTCAGCATGGGGTCGGGGAGGAGGAGGGGAGGAGGAGCAGGAGAAGGAGAAGGAGAGTGTGTGTGAGATTCAGAGTGAGTGTTTGTGTTTGCATTTTAGCCGTGCAGGCAAGTGCAGCGCTCTGAAGAAAGGACGCTGCACAGTCTAAACTGGCATTTGATGATCCAGATTAGAGCAAAATGAGCCATAATCTGAGTCATTGCTCAGGAAAATGACTCCAACAATTACTTCTGATAACTTCAGTTAATGGGACTAAATGTCTCTATTACCCGCTGCCTGGTGAGGATGAGTCAAGTGAGCAGAGAGATTCTTTTGTGTTCACCTCATGTCTGTTACCATCTGCAGCTGGGGAGTTTTTGAGTTAAATTAGAGCAAAAAATTAATGGGAAAGTTTAAGAAATATGACAGGATGAGCAATCAATCTGCATGGAAAATAGATTATGAACCAAATACTGAGCCGTACTCTCTCAAGTGTTCAACATTTCTCTAACTGTTCACTTGACCTTTTTGGCAACAGGTAGTGTTTGAAGGATACTCTCACACCTCTGCCTCTGTCTGCAACCTCATTTCATCACCTTAAAAGAACGAGTTTGACATTTCCTGCAAATAATTATATTGACTCGCTCTCCTGCAGCAGAAAAACAACCGTGCCAACAAACTGATGTTTCTCTGGCTGTTCATGACCATTAAGTTGAAGCTCTTATTATATATTTGGTAACTTCTGAACACACCACAAAAGAAAATACTTCTGAAGAATTTCGCAAAAGTTAAAAACAGTCTGGTTTTGTCCTTCAGTATCAGTGCATGGTTCAGATTTTTAAAGTAACGTGTTTCAATGAGATCAAAGCTCCAAAAAGAAAAAAATAGGGGGAGTTCAATTTTTTTTGGCTTTTCTGTGTAATCATCAACAATCTGTCTTTGATCATTAAGCACACACTGTAAAACTTAAAAAGTTCTGTAAACTCAAAATTTCAAGGCAACAGTCTGTGCTGCATTTTGAAGCCAAGTAAAAATTTTGCATTTGATCCAACTGATAAGTTTTGTCGAGATAACTAATTACTCATGTTTAATGTCTCCAAAAATTTTGCATTATACAAACTCAGAATTCCAAAAATGAAAACAGGAGCAAGACTCCAACCTCTGACCGTCTATTTGGGAGATGATGACTTCAACACAGTTGAAGCTCAATTAATCAACTCATGATCAGCTGAGCAACTGTAAAGCTAGAGTTTCAATGCTCCTGCAGATTTGAGTTGGGACCTTGTTATGTGCTTACGCAAACTCAAAGAATTTAGTTAAAGCTTTTAACCTATAATTTGAAGTTTTGCCAACTAAACTTATAAAATGAGACCAATAATTAGGTTGAGCATGTTTGCAACAACTTTTTTCCTTAACCAAAAACTCATTTTCAGGTCAACAGTTCTAAGTTTTTATTTTTACAGTGCATAAATTCAGTATTGGAGAATAAAGTATAACCTACATTGAGGAACTGTGTCATTTGCTTCACTCTGATATCATCAAATTATAAGTTGAAAGACTTATACAGTAACAGAAAAATCTGAGAGAAAAATAAATAACTTTTTACAAATGGAAAAGTTAAAGCTCCTGTGAAGAAAGGCATCTTTTATTTTTGCTTATTTTGTAATGCACATATCTTCAAGTGAAAAATATAATTCTGATTTATTTTAAATGGCAGATGATTCTCCCTCTGTCTGTAAATATTTGTGTGAGGACATTAAAAAAGAAATCTTTCGTTGTGCTTTCACTCTGTCCTGACACCTCACAGTTCAGGTTATAAAAATAGGAACAGACAATATTTGTCTTTGCAAAATGAATAATTTCTGAGATACATGAGACTCATAAGTAGTAAAAAAAAAAAAAAAAAAAAGCCTCATGACTGGAGCTTTAATGCCATGTTGGACTGGTTGGGTTTATTTAAAGGATTAATTGATAAAAATTTGTGTTCATCATTGAAAGTGTCCTCTTTCACATCAAACAAACAGTTTTACTTCCTTTCCTGAAAGGGTGATAAAGTGACCTCATTGTTCTTAAATAAATACCAGAGTAAATAGCAGTTATTGTTTTAGATGCAGATCAGGAGGAGAAAAAAAATTGTGACAGCAGCAGCCTGTTGAAGATGACTTTCTAGGATGATGACAGAAGTTATTTTTCTTTCTCTGATCTCATCTCTCTCTCCAAGATGTTTCCCTCCCTGCTGTTTGGTTCTGCTCTCACCTGCCTGTGACATTACTTTTTCATCAGCAGCCCACAGTATCTGCATGCTGCTCTCAGGAAGGTGTGGATGTATCACACACACACACACACACACACCATGGTCTATGAAGCCCACCTTTGTATTTCTGTTATCTCATATAATCCATATTATTCCATGCTACTGCTTCTCCTCCTATAGCTGCATCTCTCTCTCTCTCTCTCTCTCTCTCTCCCTCTCTCTCCCTCTCTCTCTCTCTCTCTCTCTTTCTCTCTCTCTCCTTCTCGCTCTCTCTCTCCTTCTCTCTCTCTCTCTCTGTAATGTGATCCAGTGATTAGTATTCTGCTCAGGCGTTCGGATGGAAAGCAGAGTGGCTGCCGAGAGGTGTCCTGAATCACATCACTCATATTCGTCTGTGTGCGTGTGTGTGTGTGTGTGTGTGTGTGTGTGTGTGTGTGTGTGTGTGTGTGTATGTTTCAAAAGAGTGAGTGAAAGAGGATGAGAGAGTGAACCAAATCAATCTTATATCACCGATCGGCCACTAAGTGTTGTGCGTGCGTAAGCGTCACTCTGCATTGTTTAAACACACATTTACCATCTAACTGAGCTGCTGAACTGCCATTTGTCAGCTTTCCCTATATGGTGTGTGTGAGTGTGTGTGTATATGTGTGTGTGCCAAGGTCATCTCTGGCTGGTAAATGCAGATAGTGCTCTTACTTGTGGTGTGTAACTCAGTTGTTCCACAGATGAAAAGCTCATAAAAAATAAAGGTTATCTTGAAGAGGGTGTGTTAGTAACAGTTCTGCATGTTTGCATGCTCTAATTTATCATACGGACGGCTTAAATTTACGGTAAATAACCTGCTCTGGCATTCAGTCGGGTTACAACTTAACAGTATTGATTTTATCACCACTGTTAATGTGCTATAAATACACAAATCACAAATAAAATCTTTTATTGCCTGTGAACAATGGAGTGAAACACAAACAGGCTTTCGTTGGCAAAGCGCCTGACAGGCTAAAAGTGCACATTAAACATTCAGTCTAACTTAAATGACTTTGTTTGCAGTTGTACTATAGAGGGAAAGCTTAGCAGTGTTAGGAGGAGGCTCCTTTCTGCCACAGAAATGCTTTTCTAAGGCCGCACCCGGACACACATCTTTGGTTCAGCCTGTGCCCACACTGAGCTCCACTGGAAAACAAACTCTGAGTTAAAACCAGAATCTGGATTTTGGCTCATGAGTCTCATAAGGAAATTTTATGTCATGGGAAAGAATAATTTCCAAGAGAATATGTTAATTTTGGTTCAAACTGGATCCTGAATTTGCAGCGAGGAGCTGTTCATACACTAAACTGTTGAGGGAAATAATCTTAACCAATCAAATCAAAGAACCAGCTCGAACAAAAGCTCCAGAACCAGAAACATAGAATAAGTACTTCCTTCTCTTCACTTGTGATGGAATTAATGTGTTTGTTAATACGATGGATTTCTTCTACAGATCAAAACTGTTCATATTTCATTCTCATATGAAGCTTTGTTGAGGATTTTTTGGTTGGTGCTGATTTTGGTTCCTCTCTTTTGTACCTTGCTGACCTTGTTCTGAGCATGTCATGGTATTTTCTCATCCTGCTTAATTTTAGTAATTTAATGTGTCACTCATTATCAAGGTTTGGTGTTAAAATGCAAAGGAATGCTTAAATTGAAAAAAAAAAAAAGATGTCTTATGTCTGATAATCTCTTGTGTTTTGTTTTAAGAAGCATCAGTATCTGCCCAATCTGTTTGACGATCAATGAAAAAAAAAAAACCACAGGGGCTTTCATTATATAAAATATCTGACAAATGTATGAGTATATTTTAATATGAATCTTAATGGCTAAACAAGACATCTCAAAGAGACAAAAATTGAATTGTTTGGTTTTTTAGATCAAATGGGGGTCTTGTATTTTGTGACATTACTACTGATTGCTGTATGTTTATCCTTAGGTTTTGAAAGGATAGGTACAACATTAGTTAATTTCAGGCTTTATATGAAGACTAACAATCCGTCTGTCATGTCACTTAGCCTTTGACCTTTAACCCTTTTTTCTGTCCTCTTTTAAGTGCTCGAGACTCCTTTTGGGAAACATTACTTGAAAAAAAGAATCCAACCAAAACTCTTAGACTTGATTTCTGTCAATTTCCCTGGATAATTTGTCTCCAGACCCATCCCACAGCTGAAAAATAGGTCTGAACTCTCAGACAATGATAAGAATGAGATCACCCAGAAACATTACGACCATTTAGGAAAACAGTTTAGCGATGCTGATGCTTCGTTTTAGTAGCACAGCACGCCGGCCTCTTTTTAAAAACACAATTGTCCGTCATGTGATCAGTGTTTTCTTACAGTAAATGGGCTGTAACAGAATTCAGTTAATGTTTCCTGACAGCCTCCAGCGTAATGACACTGATGTTAAATTCAGCTTTGTGCAGCATTACAATTCCACCATAACAAATATTACAAATGGAAACTTGAACGCAAGGCATGCTTTGATAAAAGGCAAAAGGACTGAAGAAAAGTTGTGTGCAGGTACACTGAGGGATTAGAAAAAAAGTGTGTATTTGTGTTTGTGTGACTGGTGTGTGGCCTGGGGGCGAAGGAGGAAGATGGAGTGTGTGTGTGCATGCATTAAAATAGGGGATTTTCTTGTCAGAGTAGCAGGGTTGGGGATTAGTTTAGGATCTGACTGAGACAGAGGAGAGGAGGGCCGGCCACATAAAGAGATGACTGGGCAAATATGGGCACATACATCAATATCAGCTCGGAGCACATTATAGCCACGCGCAGCAGGGCGAAACACACACTGCAGACAGCCGCAGAGATTTCCTTTGTTTATGCATGACTGGAGAGAAGGAAATTAATATCAGTGAATTGAATCCGCTCCTATGGAAGATCTTTATGCTTCCCCAAACCTCTGACTCACCCACCAAAATAGATGCAAGTGACACACACACACAAATGCGCACACACACCCTGCTGACAGACAGGCACTAAAATAACCTCTGTTCCAGCTGGTGGACTGCTGAGGCTCCTGCTGGGCTGTTTTAATGGGGAAAATTAGCCAAGCAGAAAGGTGGATCCTGTTTGTTATGCTCCACTGTCCCCCTTCCACACAGTCGGCCAAGGAGGCATCCTCTGTTGTACCCTCGCTCTGTCTCTGTGAGCTCTCCTGACATTGTGTATCTGCACCAGCTGCTGCTGCCTGCATCACTCTCCTCCTGCCTCCATACTCTGCCAGGCACAGATACAAACAGGACGTATATCTCACACACACACACACACACACACGCACACATACACACACTCTGGCAACAGCGGCAGAGTTATCTCAGATATGCCGCGTCTCACACTAAACCAAGCAACTTGCCAAAGGATTTAATCTTCTAATAATCCAGCAGTGATACCATCCTC